>JABWIB010004693.1:3847-17564 GCA_016617825.1 Platyplectrum ornatum
CTAGAATTTATTGGAAATGATTGTTAATGGGGTTAATAATAATACAGGAACAATAAAGAGCCAAATTATGCGATTTTAACATTTTTTTAACCAATTTTTGCAAAAAATACTCATCCAAAACCAAAACCAAAACACGTCAGGGCGGTTTTGGCAAAACCAAAACCAAAACCAAGACACAGAGTTAATACAGACCCAAAACCAAAACCAAAACCAAAACACGGGCGTCAGTGAACATCTCTAATTAAAACAGTTTACCTCCTGGTCTTTGTTAATCTTATAAAATTACTCTCCAAATCCAAACTGGGCATGGGGACTTTAACTATTTAATAGAACTGAAAATTTCAAACTCTGTGATAGGAACAACAAGAGGGTCCAGCATATCTAAAGGTACCTAAGATATATGCATATGGTCCCAGAAGGCAGATTTAGCTGAAATGTTAATGATATCTTGTGAGTAAAGACTGTCGTAAAACCCCTTCAGTTCTTGAGAAATCTCAGCCCCTCCTAGCACTTGGGCACCATCTGCTGTGCGCAGACACTTTAAATAGGTAGGCCTACGGGTGCCCATAAATAAGTTAGAGAGGAATTTCCCCAGAGTTCCCCATTAAACGCCTAGTAAGTACCCATCAAATTTATCTGAGCCTCGATATACAAGCTGAAAATATCCCTATTATGGTGTTTGATAATAGAAATGATTTCTCCCCAGCTTCAGCTGTCTGACAGAATATATAGGGGCCAGATGCATGTGGCATTACTATGAGCAAAGTCAGCCCAACGGCTGGCTAGCATGTCTCTAAAGTTACTCAAATTTGATAGAGATCTCCACTGGATGTGATACCCCCTATAAATCACTGTTTTGGACCTAAATTTACTAAGCAGCCCCCGGACTTGGTCCGACCACGCCCCGGTCTTGACCCAGCCCTTATCCTCCCCCGGAGAGTGGACCTGGAGATTTAATGAGCGGTTCCTCCAAGATCCCTATTGTAAATCGCAACTCACTGATGCGCTGTCTGACTACATCTCCACAAACGACACTGGTGACACCTCCGCAGTAGTGGTCTGGGAAGCCCTCAAGTGCGTCCTCCAGGGCCGCTGTATACAGCTTGGGTCCTATCTCAAAAAGCAAAGGGAAGCGCAGCGCTCCAGTCTCCTGGCGAAAATTATTTCCCTGGAGACATAACACAAGACGTCTCTTTCCCCGGCTCTGCTCCAGGACTTGACTGCCACTCGAGCGGAGCTGAACCGCCTGTTTGACCACATTAGTTGGGCGTATCATCGGTGTCACAACCGTTTTTTTTATGGGGCAATCGCCCCGGTCGCATGCTCGCTAGGGCCCTGCGGGTGCAGAGCTCCCTGACATACATACAGACTGTGCGGAATCCTGGGGGCTGCCTGGTACACCTGAACTGCAACATTGCCTCGGCATTCCGGGCCTACTACGAGTCATTGTATAACCTCTCTGACTCCTGCGCTGCGCTGCCCCTCTACCTGACAGCTCTGCATTTCCCAATACCTTGCTGCCTGCCAATTTCCTACCCTCTCCCAGGACGATTGCGCAGCTCTTGACGCCCCCTTTACCCTGGTTGAATTAGAGGCCGCGCTCAAAGCTGCCCCTGCTGGTAAAAGCCCTGGCCCTGACGGTTTCACCTCGACTTTCTACAGGGGGTTTGCGGACCAACTCCTCCCTATATTGCTTAAAGCGTTTAATGCTGTCTCGGAGACCTCTCCCTTCTCCCCCCAGTCCTTGGAAGCCCACATCACCCTGATCCCAAAGGAGGGGGAAGTTAACGCCCCATCGCATTACTAAATGTTAATCTGAAACTTTTTGCAAAACTGCTCGCCAACCGATTACAGGGCTTCATGCCTTCCCTGGTTCACTCGGATCAGGTGGGTTTTGTCCTAGGCCGTGAGGCTAGAGATAACACCTCTAAGACTGTCAACCTCATCCATTGGGCCAACTCTCGCAAGATCCCACTGGTCCTCCTTTCCAACAAAGGCTGAAAAATTTTATGCGGGGTGTCCTTATCCACATTGGGCTGGGTCCCCCCTTCCTTCACCGGATCATGGCCCTCTACTCCCTCCCCAGCGCACGCTTAAGGGTTAATGGCACTCTTTCGGCTTCCTTCTGTATCACCAATGGCACCCGGCAAGGGTGCCCGCTCTCCCCCCTCATGTTCGTCCTGTGTATAGAAGCACTGGCCAGAACTATCTGCTCTCACCACTGTTGAAGGAGTTTGGCGTGTTTGGTGCGCTCTCTAACTTCAAAATTAATTGTGCTAAATCCGAAGCTCTTGGCCTACACATTTCTGAAGCAGACGCCTACTATAAGGCGGCCCATCTGAAACGGGTGTTGGAATGGCGGCCTCCCTCCCGACAAACAATGGACAGCTTCTCGTGACGCCTCTACGGTTTTTCCCCTGGCTCCCAGCTCTCCCCGTCTATCTCCACCCTACCGTCGCTCCCACATTGGAAGTCTGGCGCCGGGCTTGGCTTTACCCATCAATTTCTTCCACATGCTCCCCTCTGCTATAACCCGGACTTCCCCCCTGGTTTGGACCCTCGGTACCTAGCGGACTGGGTGGCGGTGGGGCTCATTTGGTTCTGCCACATCCTGCACAACGGTTCCCTCCCTTCCCTGAGCTCATGACCATCCACTCCCTGCTGCCCTCCTCTGCCTGGTCCCACACCCAGCTCAGCCATTTCCTCTCCTCCTCTAGCCATAAGATGTATATGAAGCGGGATCTTACGCCCTTTGAGAAGCTCTGCTCCCAATCTCCCCCCCCCCCGAGACACACAATCTCCACGTTGTACAAACTGTTAGTTTCCTCCCTCTACCCGGATAGCCCCCGGTACCTGGAGGCCTGGAACCGCTACCTGACCAACCCTCCGTCTACGGAAGAATGGTCTCGCATATTTCAAATCTCTCACGCTTGTTCCCGTAGTCTCTCTGTTGTGGAGACGCAATTTAAAATTCTCACCAAGTGGTATAGGACACCGCAAATACTCCACTCCTACCTTCCGCATGTCCCGCCCACCTGTTGCCGCTGTAACCTGGCAACGGGCACCCTGCTGCACATCTGGTGTGGCTGTCGGGTCCTTGGCCCCTTTTGGTCGGGAGTCCTGGAGATCGCCCGTAAGGTTGTTGGTCCAGACATCCCTACCGGGGTGCAGTTTTGGGTGCTCTCCCTCCCCCCGGCTCTATTGCTTCCCTTGAACGCTCTCTCCTGCTCCACTTAGCAAACACTGCTTGGGCTGTGATCCCTGTTCATTGGCACTCTACCCCCCACAATCTCGGAATGGATGCAGCAGGTGGAATTCTACAGGTCAATGGAGGAAATGATCCTCTCAGCCACCGACCAACACCAGGAATACACTGCCACCTGGCACTCTTACGTTGACCCGCCTCATTCTGGGCCTTCCTCCTAGCAGCCTCGGCTCCCGCTTCCCCCAGCTCGTGTCCTGTTGGTTGCGCTATCTTAGCTCTTCCCTGGCACCTCTCCCCCTCCTTCTTTTCCCCTTTCCCTTCCTCTCTGGTTTGTCATTGTTCTATAGGTGGCTCCTATTGTCCACGACTCCAGCTGTGATTTGCCGCCTGTGTTCTGCCAGTTACCACATGTTCTGTTTATCCGTGTTAGTTAGCATTGTACCTTGCTGCATACTCTGTTTTCTGTTCAGATTCCTGTTCTGGCTGTTTGTCTTAAATAATTTACACTAAATTTACTAAGCAGGGGATTTGCATGGAGATTGAGTGGGGATGTTGCCCATAGCAACCAATCAGATTCAAGCTTACATTCTCCAGTATTTAAAATGAAACTTAGAGCTTGAATCTGATTGGTTGCTATGGGCAACATCCCTACTTTTCAATCTCCCTGCAATCTCTATGCTAAGTTAATTTAGGCATTGATCTGAACACTTACCAATGCATGATTGGAATGGGCTCCAATATATATATATATAAATATATGATCTGAAATGAGCTCTAATATATATATATATATATATATATATATATATATATATATATGGGTTTTCTGAGACCCATAAAGACTAGAAGAGTATGGAGTATGATTAAACTGAAAAAAGAGTATGGTTAAACTGAAAAATAGCAGGATTTGACATAAACAGGTGAGCAAAGCAAAACAGTGGGAGACCATGAGATAAGCAGTTATGGCAAAGAGGTAGGTAGATGAATATTTCTGGGGAACACTGGAAATATGCAACAGAAGATAGTTTGTTTGTACAGGTGAGTATTGTCAGGGGCCGGACTGGTGTAGGTGAGATACAGGGAGTAGAGGTGTCTGGCTGGTTTGCTGAGGCTTGATCCAGGACTTGGATTCAAAAGACAAAGGCAGCGGAGCAGTACAGGCAAAGTGGTCACATTGGTTGACTGTGGCTTGATTGCAGACTATAGCAGTAGTTCAAAGCAGGTGTACTTGCCAGGCTGAGGTATTGCTTGATTTTGGATGCAAAAGACACAGGTAGCTTGTGCAGTGCAGGCAGAGTGGTCACAAGCCGCAGTTCATTCCTTGGAAGCAGGAACCAGGCTCCTTGATGAGATCAAGTTGTTCTGGCACTGGTGTCAGCAGCAGACAAGCTTTAAATAGAGCGCCTCAGACCAGGATTGGATTGTGCAGAGGGAACTGACAATAGCAGACATGTGATTCAGAGGCAAGACAGACAGAATAGTTGAACTGGATGCATAGTGGACTGGATTCTGAATTTGAGATTTATTTAAGTCTCCAGGAATCAGAGGCATCAGAGGATTGCCACGAAAGGCGGAGCATAACACGCGTCTTATAGAGCGAGCAGGGCGATT
The DNA here is from genome assembly GCA_016617825.1 of Platyplectrum ornatum. Classification (NCBI taxonomy): domain Eukaryota; kingdom Metazoa; phylum Chordata; class Amphibia; order Anura; family Limnodynastidae; genus Platyplectrum; species Platyplectrum ornatum. The sequence continues at coordinate 8,664 of JABWIB010004693.1, forward strand.
GACACCGGTGATCGTGACAGTAGCATAATAATGATGGAACCTTTAGGCCATGTCGGCAGTATGGTACTAGGGGAAGAGGTAGGAAAAACCTTAAGTTCATTTATAATCCCCAAAGCCTGTTGTCTGTGTGTCAGCATGTGAGCCAGAAGAGAGTCCATTTTCAGAGTTGTCATAGAATTTCTGGCGCAAGCGATTCAAAGTTGTTGCAACCTTTCTAGAAAAAATAGTGATAATTTGGCATATAACTAAAGACAATTGATCTTGCACAGTAGACAAAAGGGATTGTTGGACTTGCATAGTTAAACTAGCTAATTGATTCTCTAAGGAAATTATCCACAGCACGTAAAGCTGCGGATTTACTTATGAGGAACACTCTAAGCGTAGTCTTGTGTGCCTCTCAGAGAATTCCAAGGGAAGTGTCACCATTATCATTGCACGAAAAAATGTAGTGATCTCAGTAGTAATTGAGAGCTTGATGGCGTCGTTCAACAAAATAGAATCATCCAGTCTCCATCTATTAGACCGTCTATGTACCTGGTCACAAATAAACCATATGGTCAAGGGATCAATCCAAGCCAGTGGGGCTCAGAATATTGAATAAGGGCCTTAGTATACTGGTGAACAAGACCCCCTTATTGTAAAAAAAAGAAAAGATCAGAAAAGATCCTGTAAGATTTTGGACGCTAGTAAAAAACAAAGGGGGTGAGGGCAGCGGCATGTGGGTGTGAGGTCATTTGTCATGTGTGGGGTGTATCACAGTATTAAAATCCTCCCCTAGGACAATGTGACCCCATGTTCTGTTCAAGGACTTAATAAAAGGAGCTTGAGAGTGATCAGCAGTATATTTGGAAACAAATGTAACAATATCAATTGTATGTCCCTGACCACAACCAGATAACAACCCTTGGGGTAAGCCATTGTAAAGGAAGGTATAAACAGCACGGACAATTTAATTGGTTTTGTTCGAGCACGGTAGTGATGATCCACGGTAGTTCAGTTTGGTGTAGGAGGCTTGTGTCTAGGAGGAGACTGATAGAAGTGAAGGCAGCATCTGGAGTATCTGGAGAAGTTTCAAGAGCTATTAACCTTGAGTGAGATCTCTAATCATGTGAATAGAATTGTTGATGGTGAGTTGGAGCGGGAGAGAAAAATCCCACCTGTATCTGTATTTTTGTTGCTAAAGGATCCTAGTTATAGGCATCAACTCCCTTTGATTTTGCAATGTAGAGGGAGCAAGGTCTTGAAACATCTGTGGGAGCAGGGAATCCGGAGAGATACATGCATTGAGCTGAGTGCAGAGTGAGGATACTTATAAATGGCTACTTATATCCAGGGATGTTGGGGAGTACGGAATAAGGCCAGTCAGTGTTGGAATGACCAATCTCCGGTAGGTTCAGAGTTTGTGTTCAATGTGCACTTGGGCATTCCTTAGGTTTTTTATGTTTTGCTAATTGTATTATTTTTTATTTTTATTTTTTTAAGTTAATTTATAAACACAAAATCACACACAATACAATGGTAATTACAACACATTAAAAATAGGTAACATTTGCCATTAGGAAAAGAAAACCACAGCGAATTACAGCAGCTGAAACAAAATGCATAGGAGAGTGAACAGAGCATTAAGGACTAACATAGCACAAAAGACACCCAATTGGATTAAGTAGAACACAACAGACTGGGCAGATTACACAAAAGAAGTCTACCCCTATACCATTCAGGATAGCAAAACTAAGGAAGAGTACACATTTTTGTGTTTCCAAAAACAAAGAAAAAGGGGATGCAGCAATGTCTAACTATTTGTGTAATACTATTTTCCGAGCCCCTGCACTAATAGTCATTAATAAACAGGCACGGGAACATACTCCACCTTCCTGTGGGAGGATGCTCATTTATCGGGAAATATTCTGCAAAGCGTTTTACCGCCAACCAGAATGAATGAATTACCAGGCAGCTTCTGAGGCAGTGATGGAAGTTGGCTCCAGGGTCTTGGCAGCGAAGGCAGTAAGGGGAGGGCAACAGACAGATGAGAATGCACTTTTGCAGTGTGAGATAAATGTAGTAAAACATTTTAGTATAAATGTACGCTGGTATTATGTGGTTAGAATGGGTAAGTGTCTGCAGCAAATCGGTATGTGTGAGGGATGGGAAAACCCAAGTCCATGTCATTAGAACTGAGGCCTGAAAATGTTTTTCCCTCGTGGATGGCCATCCTAATTGTGTTGAGGGAACCAAAGAATCTGTGCACTGTTTAAACAAACCTTAATGGTGAAAGATACCATGTAAGTAATAGGTAAGGTAAAAAAAGGGGGAATTAATCAGTATAAAATTGAGAAAATACTTACTGCACACCCTCTGTGTACACCAGTATCACTCCCGACCCTTTATCTGTGAAATTGTATAATCAATTATTACCCCAAGAACCTTCAATAGTATACTGAAAGAAAAAAAGAGTGGTTCGTGAGTTCTCATATTTGGGGAGTATACAGAAAATATGAAATTTATTAAAAAGATTAATTTAAATATATTAAAACTTTTTATCATATCCATATTAAAATTCATAGAAGGTACTCTCTGTGATGAGCAAAATATTAAGAAAAGAGGTGATTTAAAACATTTGGCTCAGAAGACAGTGAAGTCCCCAGTGGGATGTTTACAAAGCCCTGCAACCATATGCTGTTGCCACTTGTAGTCTGTGAAGTGAAGGCAGAGGGAACTAGAGAAGGGGCAGATAAACTAGGGTGGGGGTACACTGTACATTTCTAAGAAAGGTCTGATGTTCCAGGTTAGCAATAAAAAATTCTAAATGTCTTCAAAAAGCAAATGTAACAGAGACAGTATCTCCACACGTCTTAATCTCTTTTTTTTTCTTTTCTACTAACTAAGCCTTAAGGTGGTGCAAGATTCTGTAATGAATTCCCAAATCTCACTTTGATTCTTCCCCAATACCACAAGTTCACAAGTTGATGAGTTAGAAAAATGTATCCAGGATTCAGTATCTTACCACTCTTGACCCGACGAAGGGATACTGGAAGACTCCTTTCACAGCATTCTCTATCCCAGAGGGCCTATTTCAGTATGAAAACTTGTTATTTGGTTTAGATAGTGAGCCAGCAACCTTCCAGAGAGCTATGAATAAGTTGCTGTGACCCCACAGGGAATTTGCAGTCACATATTTACAACATTGTTATTTCTAGCTCTGACTGGGAATCTCGTTTACCAAGTTCAAGGATGCTTTAAAGACTCTGCAGGTACATAGGTTTACTGCCAACAGTGAGAAATGTGTCACTGGTTTGGTAAAAGTCAAGTATTTGGGGTACATTGTGGGCAGGGGATAGGTTAAAGATTAGTCTAGTAAGGTAGATTCTCTCTTGACCCAAACCCAAATATAAATCACAACTAGAGCCAGTTCCACTAACCAAATGTCTTAAAAAACAGTACCCAGACAAAAACACATGGTCTAGAAAAGTATAAACCGCTTGGCAAGACTTAAGAGCTTTATGTACAGAGGCTTGCAAGCTCCCAATTTTATTAAACAGTTTGTGTTGCAGATGGATGCCTCTGGGACAGGAGTAGCTGCAGTCCTTTACCGAAAGGTAAATGATAAGGAGAAGTTGGTCCTATACATCAGCCATAAATTACTTCCAGGAAAGCGCAAGTATTGAAGAGCAGAAGTGGTTGGCAATTAAATGGCCATTGGAGTCCCTTGAAATGGATGCACATGAACAAAGAGGTGAATGCTCATGTGACCCGTTGACATTTCAAGAGGTTTGAAGGTCCCAATTCTCCAAACAACCTATGGTGAAACTAGTGGAGACGGAGGCCCTTCAAAAAGTGGTGGAGGGCTGTAAATCTGTGTGAAATGCACAACTAGAAATGGACGTGTTGGAAAGCTTGTTAGCTTCATCTGGGTGGTTAAAGCTAAGAGGGAATGGGTATGGAAATAGACAGTATCTCTCCACATGAGAGTAATGTGGAGGATCCTGACCAGGGTTTACAGCAGCATGGAGACTGGTGTCATCAGCGTTGGCCTAATCAGCAGCACCTGTGCTCTCCTGATAAGCGTTTCAAGGACAATGCTGTTTATGGAGGAATAGCTGACCAAGTGATAGACCGGGGGCTGGGTTACATTAGGGACCACTGGAGCAGTTTGAAAACTTATGGACTATGCTGTAACATCTATATGCTGCACTGCTGCAACCAACTTGCTGATGCAGATTATCTGCTAAAAAATAAAGAACTATACTTCATCTTATCTAGGTGATGGATTTATCACACTATGTACTACTAAAATAATTTCTAGGGTTTTGCGAGAGGGTAAGTTGTAATTCAAGAAATTTGCAGTTGTGTAAAATTATGTACACTTAAGAAAATTGTGTGTACGGCAATAATTTCTTAAAAATATAACGAATCATCCCTTTCTTAAATACAGAAGATAAATAATAAACAATAACTTTCAAGTTAAATTACAGATAATCCTATATTCATATATAAGTACATGATTAGAACTTGAAAGAAATAAATCACCCAGGGGTATATTTGCTAAGCGGTAAGATTGCAGTGATTGGAATGGAGTTCACATTTTCCATTGTGTAAAATGAAACTGCGAGGTTGAATCTTATTGGTTGCTATGGGTAACATCCCCACTTTCCAATCTCACTCTCTCCGCTTAGTAAATATACCCCCCAGTGGTCACCTTGTACAACCAGATACCCTGGAGATATTTTCTAAATTTTTTTTTTACACTATTAACACTGTATATCTATGTATATAATGTGCATTGTCTAAGTAAAATAGACAATATTCATTTAAAACCGCTTTGTATGTCTATCAGCTATTTTGATTAAGATATAAAGTTTAAATAGCACTGTTATAAACTTTTTATCAATTATTTGCTATACCACGTCATAAGGTCTTGATTTTAACAGCTGCTAATTCTATGATTGCTCTTTGTGACCTAGCGCTACTATTTGAGGCAAGTTTTACCTGTAGTTACAGAACATCATTGTTGCCAAGCAAAAGAGAAAGATACTTGGAAGTCTGATACATACCCCTACACATTGGACCAATTGAAAGCGTACCTATTTCTCAGGCGTCAATGACACACTAACAGCTGTAAATGTGATCACTGAGCTCAATTTGCAATTAAAATCCTTCTAATCTGCTAGTCTTTGCCAAGGATATTTTGAAAAGGATTTGACATGTTAGAGAAAACTGCAAGCTTTAAAAGGTTATTAAAATGAAATATTGACGGATTAAAGAGATAAACATAACTCAATGTGGTACAATGAGATACATATAAAAAATATAATGAAACAAAAAATTTAATTACGGGAACTAAAATAAAATCATAATTCCAAAATGTAATATCTTTTTATCAGATAAGAAACATGACAGTAATATATATTGTTCAGTCATTTTCTAGCTTTATAATGCAGTTTTTGAAAAAGCTACCCTAAATGTAATGGACAAAAAAATGAAAACTGACCCGTGTGGAGTCCAATACTCAGCCGTACATTTATACAAAGCCTTTGTATTTAGCTATTGCATCTGTTTGTTTAGTAAGTAGTCTTCTTAACATGCCAATCTTGCTAAAGAATCAGGTTGTTTAGTGTATGCATACATATTAACCTGGTCAATACTAAATGGCTTTAAATAATATAAAAATGATAAACAATTGTTTAACTGAAGCTTTGCTATTAGAATTTATATATGTTGTAAAAAAAATCTGCTTGTGGAATTCAGAGCTTATCTCAGTGCAAAGTCTGTGTTGAAAAATGAACAGCTGAAGGGCGTTACCTGTCACATGAAATTTAACAGCACGTAGTTTAAAAACAAACAACAAAAAAGGCTGTGTATGCTGAAACTTGTCAATTAAAATACGATGCAATGGAACCATGAATTTGCAATCCACAGATCACAGACATACCGATTTTATTCTAGTCACAGTTTATTAAACAGCTAAGAATGTACAATATTTAACATGTTCTTATGCATTTTCATCGGATTCCAAATACATCTTGTTTATAAAGAAAAAATATAAAAGGAAGGTGGTATATTAACTATGACTATTTTTTTTATTATTTTTATAAAGTTTTTACACAAAAAAAAAAACACACATGAATACCTACCTACCTATGTCACTTTTAGAACTGAGCCAGCTTGGAATAAAGTTCTCCTCCAAGGAGATGCTAAGCAAGCATACAGAAAATTGTTTTACACTTTTTAAATTTCTTCCAGGAACACAATGTTTTGAGATTTTTTAAGATTATGAAGCATTTAAATACATTCCTGTCTTAAATCCATCTTTCTGTTATCTGCCACTCAAAAGGTCTTAAAAAAACTAAATGGAAAACAAAAAAATACATAAAACAGACAAACATACAATGAAACAGATTTAAATAGACTACGTCTCAAGATGTTAATAGTGACATTAAAACATCTTTTGTATAAATAAATACAAAATTAAAGTGATGCAACCACACATACTGTTCACCCAGCAGCAAACGCTGACCCCATACATTCTTTGGGAAGTCTAATGTTCCCAATATAATGTGCAATGTTTAAATCAAATTCCATAAATGATCCATGGGTTAGATAAATATAATAGCAGCCCTGTAGGAGATACAATATTACACAATTTCTAGAGGTTTTTACAGAATAGTGGGTAAATCTCCTGAATTACAATTATAGGGGGGCCCCTATGCAGATCAGACAACTTGGCATCTGTCCTTATATGCAGTACTGTAGCAACTCCAATCACTCAGGTGACAATACTCAGAGGTAAAGTAGGACTTAGTCAGATGCACCATTACAAACTTTTACAGGTACAAGAACTGTAAACTGAGGTCTGCTGCTGGTCATGTGACAAATACCCAGTAAACTCCTTTCAAGTCAAACTTCCCTGAAAACATATTTTATATTTTTACAATTTGGAATGATTGGAGGTCACGTTTCCCACGTATAGTCTCTGAAGGCAATCTGAATAAGACGCAGTTCAAGTTGAAAGGCATCTGGGCGCTCCTGAGGATTCACTGAAAGCATCTGATGAAGTAGTTGTTTCATGCGTCGATTCATAGACTTATTTTTAATTGGCAGAGGGAGTTCCATTTTTGGATTCTCCAGTAGTGCCTCTCCCACTGGAACAACTTGAGCCCCACGCTGCACATAGCCACCAAGTAATCTTTTTTTGGTGTGATAGTCTATAATAGTTATCCGCTCCAGCATAGCCCACAATATAACTCCAAGAGCAAAAATGTCTGCCTTTGCTGTATAGTGTCCCTCCCATACCTCAGGTGCCATATAGAAATCAGTGCCACAAGCTGTTGACAAAAAACTTTTGTTGANACTAGCTGGTTCTTCAGGGTTTAGACCTGAACTTGAACATACTTTGCTGAGTCCAAAGTCAGCAACCTTCAAGGTTGGCTCATCCATACTATCCTGTGCTTTGCACACCAGAATGTTGTCTGGTTTTAGGTCACGGTGTATTATCTGATTCTTGTGTAAGAATGCAAGAGCACTACTAAGCTGCAGCATGAAGCTAGTGTTTGTCCGACGACTTGGCCTCCGGGTTAAGATGTATTCGTTCATATCTCCACCATCACAGAAGTCCATAACGAACCATAGACAATAGGTGCTGCGTGGGTCAAAGGCAATCTCTCCTTTCAGAGAAGTTTCCACCAACTTCAAGAGAAAAAAAAAAATAATATTGGGAAAGAAAAGTGACTGACAATACAAATTTCTTAAGCATATTCCAAATTAACAGTAAATACATTTTTAAATAATAAAAATACAAATATTAGCAGAGAAAGCTACTGTGTATTTTGCCAAAAATTGACAGAAAAAAAATGTAAAATAAAGCCAGCAAAGTATATATCAGCATTATAAATAGTAGCGTTGCTAAAAGCAAATCTCATATTTCTTTGTTGTTTAACACATATAACATGGTGCACTGAATTAGTGTCTTTGTACTTCTTTAAATTAAGACTTGCGTTGCATTTCATTTCCCACATACTGCTCATATAAAACCATTCATTTATTGATATCTGCTTTACCTGTCTTATTATAAACCCCTACAACTAAAATGTTTATTACCACCGAAAATCCTTAGTAAATCCTGCCATATCATTAATTCAGTCCTTTTTTTTTTGAACTCCCTCCATTGTACTTAACATTTACATTCTTTTCTCTATAAGCATTGCTGTTCGAAAACGCATAGCACTTATTTCATAATTCTGACTTTAAAAGGTGATGTTTTAAAATACAAAACCATGCACTCTTGATTATTNGGGTTTGCGTCATTGGCCCCAGGAAAAAGTTGATGTACATTTATTTTGTGGGGAAGTACAAGGCTTGAAAAATCATATGCCAGAGGTACATTGATTATTTATGCCATGTTCTAGGAGAAAAGTAGCCATCTTTGATCTTCTTTTAGTTTTATCTGCAGCTTTGAAAAAAAAAAAACAGAGCTACAAGAGCTTAACTAATAAGAAAGGACCCAATTCAGACCTAATATAAGTATCGTGCTCATTAGCCCATTCATATACAACAGTACCATAGTACTGCACTTACAAACCCAGAACTCAACAATAACTTCTTTTTTGACCTGGCTCGTCTGGCAAGGAGAGTTGGCCAAGCTCTTACTGTAAGATTTAAATGCCCTCTATAGAGTGTGCTATGGGCAGCTTCCCCACTTTTCAATTCCCCTGCAAACTCCCCACTTATACCCCGTTCACATAAACTACCCTGGTAAATCTGTTTTTAACGAGCAGGGTTGTCAGCTGTGGATCTGAATTACCCTGGTAATTAACCCTGTTCACAGAGCTGAATTACCCTGGTAATTAACAATTTACACTGTTCACAATAAACCAGGGTAGTTAGTAGTAATTTTAGCGCCGTTCA
>JABWIB010004694.1:26166-47491 GCA_016617825.1 Platyplectrum ornatum
CCTGACACCCAACTACACCCCATGGTTGCAGTGTCCCCCAATGGATGCCTGAGAAAAGCATTTCAACACCAGTCTAACAGCTAGAATTGTGACCCTGAAAAACCTGTTAGTCCACCTTTAAAAAGTCCACCTCCTCCAAAATTGTACACCTCCACAAGGCTGGAAAGGGCTACAGGGAAATTGCCAAGCAGCTTGGTGAGAAACGGTCCACTGTTAGAGCAATCATTAGAAAATGGAAGAAGCTAATCATGACTGTCAGTCTCCCTCGGACTGGGGCTCCATGCAAGATCTGATCTCTTGGGATCCCAATGATCCTAAGAAAGGTGAGGAATCAGCCAGAACTACACGGGAGGAGCTGGTCAATGACCCGAACAGAGCTGGGACCACCGTTTCCAAGGTTACTGTTGGTAATACACTAAGAAGTTATGGTTTGAAATCATGCATGGCACGAAAGGTTCCCTGCTTAAACCAGCACATGTCAAGGCCCGTCTTAAGTTTGCCAATAAAAATTTGGATGATCCAGAGGAGTCATGGTCATAATTCCACTAACCGTGTTTGGAGGAAGAAGAATGATGAGTACCATCCCAAGAACACCATCCCTGTGAAGCATGGGGGTGGTAGCATCATGCTTTGGGGGTGTTTTTCTGCACATGGGACAGGGCAACTGCATGTATTAAGGAAAGGATGACTGGGGCCGTGTATTGCAAGATTTTGGGGAACAACCTCCTTCCCTCAGTTAGAGTATTGAAGATGGCTCGAGGCTGGGTCTTCCAACATGACAATGACTTGAAGCACCCAGCCAGGATAACCAAGGAGTGGCTCTGTAAAAAAAAAAAACAAGATTCTGGAGTCTCCAGACCTAAAACCAATAGAACATTTTTGGAGGGAGCTCAAACTCTGTGTTTCTCAGTGACAGCCCAGAAACCTGACTGATCTAGAGAAGATCTGTGTGGAGAAGTGGGCCAAACTCCCTCCAGCAGTATGTGCAAACCTGATGAAAAACTACAGGTTTGACCTCTGTAATTACTAACAAAGGCTACTGTAATATTAACATTGATTTTCTATGGTGTTCAGATACTTATTTGCAGCTGTATCAGACATATAAATCATACGTTGTGATTTCTGGATTTTTATTTTTACATTATGTCTCTCATGATTTCCAAGTGGGAGAACNTAGCAGTTTCAGTTTAAATTGTTCCTAGTCTATGTAAATGTGTAATTGCCCCTATGTATCCATCCCCAATCCCCTATAGAGGGGTATATTACTAAGCAGTGAGATTGCAGTGAGATTGGAAAGTGGTGATGTTGCCCATAGCAACCAATCAGATTCAAGCTCTTAGTTTCATTTTACACATTGGAGAATGTTAACTCGAATCTGATTGGTTGCTATGGGCAACATCCCTAATTTTCAATCTCACTGCAATCTCACCGCTTAGTAAATATACCCCAGAATGTCTGATACTACTGAGTCATTGTCAAGAATTTCAAATTGTAAAGTGCTAAGTAATACAATGGCGCTAATAAACACCTGTAACTAAATAATGATAATGTTAACCCATTGCTATCTATATCGTTTGCATACATGCCTTTTGTTAGGCTTAACTCATGTTTCTTTATGTTATTTTTGTGATGCTTTGAAATAATGTTACATTAAAGCGCAACACTGTAATTCCAAACAATATTCCATCTCGTCTTCAATTATCCTCAGTTGGTCAATATTTTTTTTATATAGTATCTCAATGTAGTGCTTAGGAAAACTACAAGAGAACCTTTGTTAAATACATCTCTTATGTTCTATGAATCTATCCTTCAGTGTACAGTTGACCCACCTCACATATCATAGGGGCCGATTCAATCCCGCGCGAAGACGGAAAATGTGTGAAGTGCGCTTTTTCCCTTCTCTTGTGGTACAGAAAGATTGCGTTTTTTAATACGCAGCTCAATGAGCCACGAGCAAAAAAGCGTGAGTTTTACTCTTTTACGCAAACAGGTGGTTTCCCTGATTTCACCATGGTAGCACAGCATTGGGAGGTTATTCCACATTGGACCATTGACAGGAAAAGGAAAGACACCAGCGGTATATAAATGCTCTTCCCTGCGGCCATCTGTCTTCCTATTTTAAAAGCTTAAATAAAGAAAAATAAAAAAAATAATAACATGGTTATACACATATAAAAGGGTGAATTATAAGTCCTGCCATGGAGAAGTCACGGAAACCAGGTAATACCAGTTTATTACCAGGTAATGCAATTCTGCCTACTCATAGGGGTATATTGCAGTGAGATTGAAAAGTGGGAATGTTGCCCATAGCAACCAATCAGATTCAAGCTCTCTATTTTACACACTGGAGAATGTGAACTTGTGAATGTGATTGGTTGCTATGGGCAACATCCTCACTTTTCAATCTTACTGCAATCTCACCGCTTAGTAAATTTTGGCCATAGTATCTAGTGGGGTGTGTGTAACTATACTAAAGTAGATTTACATTCCAAAAATGTTAACAATACAAAATACAAACATTATATTTATACAGTTTTTATCTCTGGTATTATAAGCCAACCAATATTTATTGTGTAAAATAGGCTTAAAAGTTCTTTGGCAAGGACTCCCAGTTCTGCATGGATCCAAACTATCGTATAAAATTGACAACAAAAAATACAGTATAAATCTGAGAGCTTACTTCACCCCTAGAGGTTAATTCATACAATGTCTGAACAATCATTGGTTCAGCAATTACAGTGATTCAGTGTTATAGATTCAGTCTTGTCAATTTTCAGTCAGTCAATATAATCTTCAGAATGTTTTCTTTTGGACTTTAAAGTCCAACCATAATATGAAGTTCTGTCCAATAAGTAATGCTGGGTACACATCAGAAAGATCATCTTTCCAATCAACAGATAAATGACCCTCACAGCAGAAATGAGTTCAGTGTGTACTCACAAAACATGCATTATTATATGAATACACATGTAACAGATTTGTGCAGTGAGGGTCATTTATCTGTTGATTGGAAAGATGATCTTTCTGATGTGTACCCAGCATAAGTCTCTCTTCTTTATAGGGGTCTCTTCTTTCCTCATTGTTCCTCCTAGTGGTAACCTCAGAAAGAAAACAGCAGTATAGTGTAGCTTGTNAACTCGAATCTGATTGGTTGCTATGGGCAACATCCCTAATTTTCAATCTCACTGCAATCTCACCGCTTAGTAAATATACCCCAGAATGTCTGATACTACTGAGTCATTGTCAAGAATTTCAAATTGTAAAGTGCTAAGTAATACAATGGCGCTAATAAACACCTGTAACTAAATAATGATAATGTTAACCCATTGCTATCTATATCGTTTGCATACATGCCTTTTGTTAGGCTTAACTCATGTTTCTTTATGTTATTTTTGTGATGCTTTGAAATAATGTTACATTAAAGCGCAACACTGTAATTCCAAACAATATTCCATCTCGTCTTCAATTATCCTCAGTTGGTCAATATTTTTTTTATATAGTATCTCAATGTAGTGCTTAGGAAAACTACAAGAGAACCTTTGTTAAATACATCTCTTATGTTCTATGAATCTATCCTTCAGTGTACAGTTGACCCACCTCACATATCATAGGGGCCGATTCAATCCCGCGCGAAGACGGAAAATGTGTGAAGTGCGCTTTTTCCCTTCTCTTGTGGTACAGAAAGATTGCGTTTTTTAATACGCAGCTCAATGAGCCACGAGCAAAAAAGCGTGAGTTTTACTCTTTTACGCAAACAGGTGGTTTCCCTGATTTCACCATGGTAGCACAGCATTGGGAGGTTATTCCACATTGGACCATTGACAGGAAAAGGAAAGACACCAGCGGTATATAAATGCTCTTCCCTGCGGCCATCTGTCTTCCTATTTTAAAAGCTTAAATAAAGAAAAATAAAAAAAATAATAACATGGTTATACACATATAAAAGGGTGAATTATAAGTCCTGCCATGGAGAAGTCACGGAAACCAGGTAATACCAGTTTATTACCAGGTAATGCAATTCTGCCTACTCATAGGGGTATATTGCAGTGAGATTGAAAAGTGGGAATGTTGCCCATAGCAACCAATCAGATTCAAGCTCTCTATTTTACACACTGGAGAATGTGAACTTGTGAATGTGATTGGTTGCTATGGGCAACATCCTCACTTTTCAATCTTACTGCAATCTCACCGCTTAGTAAATTTTGGCCATAGTATCTAGTGGGGTGTGTGTAACTATACTAAAGTAGATTTACATTCCAAAAATGTTAACAATACAAAATACAAACATTATATTTATACAGTTTTTATCTCTGGTATTATAAGCCAACCAATATTTATTGTGTAAAATAGGCTTAAAAGTTCTTTGGCAAGGACTCCCAGTTCTGCATGGATCCAAACTATCGTATAAAATTGACAACAAAAAATACAGTATAAATCTGAGAGCTTACTTCACCCCTAGAGGTTAATTCATACAATGTCTGAACAATCATTGGTTCAGCAATTACAGTGATTCAGTGTTATAGATTCAGTCTTGTCAATTTTCAGTCAGTCAATATAATCTTCAGAATGTTTTCTTTTGGACTTTAAAGTCCAACCATAATATGAAGTTCTGTCCAATAAGTAATGCTGGGTACACATCAGAAAGATCATCTTTCCAATCAACAGATAAATGACCCTCACAGCAGAAATGAGTTCAGTGTGTACTCACAAAACATGCATTATTATATGAATACACATGTAACAGATTTGTGCAGTGAGGGTCATTTATCTGTTGATTGGAAAGATGATCTTTCTGATGTGTACCCAGCATAAGTCTCTCTTCTTTATAGGGGTCTCTTCTTTCCTCATTGTTCCTCCTAGTGGTAACCTCAGAAAGAAAACAGCAGTATAGTGTAGCTTGTTTTTTTTTTTACTGTAAAGTAAAAGATTGTTACACTCAAAAAAATAAAAATAAAAATGATATCTTTGTGTATCGCCTTTCATTTGTCTTCCCGGTTGTCCGTCCTCGTCCTCATCTTAAATAATTTGCTCCACCTATCACTACACGATCCTCCTCCACAGGTGATATTAAGAATGATAATACTCCATGCCAGCAATTAAAATGTTACTTTAATCATTTCAATACATAAAAATACATTATGATGCATAACTTCAGGCAGTATAAGGTGACGCTAAATACACCTCACCAACGCGTTTCAATAATTACTACAATCTTTATCAATAAAGATATAGTTTTATGTATTGGAATGATTAAAGTAACATTTTTAATGCTGCACGGGAGTATTATCATCCTTAATATCACCTGTGGAGGAGAATTGATGGAGATAATCCAAGAGGAGAATAACATGAAATCCATAGGAGGAGACTACAGAGGACGGACTACCGCGAAGACAACAAAACATTATTTTGAAAAGCAATACCCAAAGATATAATTTTGTCAGTGTAACAATCTTTTATTTTATATAAGTAAAAAAAAAATGTGAGGTCACAACTAAGAGGAACAACAGGGAAAGAATAGACCACTAAAAAGAAGAATTACTTATGGGACAGAACTTCATATTATGGTCAGACTTTTAAGACCAATAGAAAACATTCAGAAGATCATGTTGAATACCGGACTGAATCTATAACTTTGAATCACGATAATTCCTAAACCACACAGACATTGTATGAATTAACCACTAGGGGATAGTAACCGCTCAGATTTACACTGTATTTTTTCTTGTAATTTTGGATTAGTGTGGTTGCCGATAGCAACTCTATTTACAGTGATTAGAGCAGCTGCAGTTCTGTAGATCTCTTGCTGAAGTATTGTTTAAGATATCCAATCAAATTGCTTTGAGAATCATTCAGACTAAAAAGGAATGACACTTCTGACATCTTCTGGCAGAGGTGCTGTGTTGCAATTGCAAGTTTATGTACCCTGGTAATATATAGAATAAAAAAGTGTGCGCTGTCTCTGTATACAGTCTGTGTGATAGTGAGTGGCAGTTTTTATGTTGCATTCAGAGGATGGCAGTGTTAACCAAACTACGGGTTTCTGTAAAACAGTAGAAAGGACCCTCACTCCACCAGATGAGCTTTCAGTCATATGTGCACTGTTTAAAAACTACCTGTGAAAGCCCAAAATCCTCTCAGAATGGAAAAAGCCCTGGTCAATATGGATTTCTCCATTTCCTATAAAAATGTTTAACAACAGATGATCACCATATTCATCTAGAAAAGTTATGGCGGTCCACATGACCTAAAAAGGTGATTTAAAAGGGGTAAAGATCCCTGAGTGTGTTTTAGTTATCATTTAATATTTCTGCATAACGTAAAATTCTAATTGTCAATTTCCTCAAATGCTTGTTACTTACGTGATCCACAATGATTACACGGGCTTTGTCCCTGATCAAAAGGCTTGAGAAAATACAGTTAAATCTTACTGTCAGACACAGCTGGGATATCACATCCATCTGCTGGCAACCTGATGCAGTAGATTATGAGATTTACAACAATTTCCATTCCAATTAATACTAAAGGAAATTCTAAAGTGCAATAAGGCAGACAGAGAAAAATACAGAGAGATTCAGTATGTTGCTAAGTCAACATGCAGCAGTTCCTCAGGCCCAATTGGATTGTCTGTGTATGTATGTACTTGAAAGAGGGGATTTTAAAAACAAATGAAGGGTCTGGATGTCATTTGAGAATGCACTGAGCTACAGGTTTGACTGTGGGAGCTTGCAGAAGGCAATTCAAAAAGTCTTTGATCTGATTACATGTGAGGTGCTCTCCCGCATCCCATTGTGAGTACACACATTAATGGGCTTCCTATCATCCAACGGCACCAGTTTTTCCTAAGGTAGTGAAACCTGTAATATGAGTAATAAAAGAATATTTAATTAAAATGCTATTTTAACATGGATATACAAAGATCAGTACATGACAAGTAGTACTACAGTGTGCAGGAAGCATATTTCTTTATATGTCTTACATATGTTTTGTTACATGCTGCAACACTATCAATTATGACATGTACTGTAAGCTGCTCATCGTCTCCTGTTAAGCATGACATCACTGGTCAATGATTGCTTGTTCCATCTGCACTCTTTCCAGGCATTGCCATTCCCACTCATCTGTGCTCCAGGAAACCCTCCTAGCTCTTTGGTATATTACCACAATGCTATTACTGTACATTGTCAGTAACCCAGTTTTTGTCACTCGTCTGCTGAGGTCACCCTTTCTACATAAATGAACCACTGGGGGCTGCAAGCTATTGGTCCATCATCAGTGGCTCTGGTGAACACCCTGGTAAATCAGTATGTAACAAGTTTACTTGGATCTTACTGAGTTAATCAACACTGGTGTGATTTTAATTTTGAAACAGATTTTGATAATCCAATAGACAATAAATTGCCAATGTACCAACTTCCTTTCATAAAAGCAGCTTTTCAGAGGCAAGTTATGGAGGGGAAGGAGCCAGATATCTAAGAACCTTTATGTGGCCCCAGGTTTAAAGATGGTCTCCAACTACCAAACTTTCTCATATATTTATGTCAGTGATGCTTANTAGAGTGCTACCCTCACTGGGTCCATCTCCGCATCTGAAACATTATATTACCTGGTCGGAATCATGCCATCCTTTTTAGAAGGACTCAAACATAATTCAAAAATATGAGTGTGGATTCCACAGGCGTCAGTCATGTCATTTTTCTTGGTATCGGCTAATGGTGGTCTTCCTACACCTACCTATCACAAACTGATTGTGAGAAGACCTGCTAGAAATTTGAGAATACAATAGGCTCCCTTCTTTATACTGTATTTGTGGAAAGCTTTTTTACTTCAGGTTACGCAAAAATCTATTAAAATTGTCAGGCTTTACATGCCCTAAAATCTGGCCATTGGCTCAGTCACTGTGACCACTCTCTCAATAAGAAGTCACTGATTAAACATTACATTAGCATTAAATACCATCCACAACAGAAATAGTGTGTTGGCATATATTTTTAATGGTGATGGAAGGATCTGCCTTGAATTTCGTTTGTCAGTCAAATAATCTAGCCTTCCAAAACTTTTTTTTTCCAGTTTTAGACTGGGTGGAAAGACCCACACACATAATATACCTCTTTTCTGACTCTCACCATTTACCACACTTCTCATTCTTAGCTATGGCTACTTCTAACTTGCTAATGTGTTGCAAGTTCTGGGATTGTCAGTCTCCCTTAAGCAAGAGAGGTTGCACTTAGCAACCAATCAGATTCGAGATAACATTCTCCAGCAAGTAAAATGAAATGGAAAGCTTAAATCTGATTGGTTGCTATGGGCAACTTCCCCTGCTTAGTACATGTAGGACCTTGTTTCATTTATATATGGCATTGTCCACTACACAGAGTTTAAGCATAGGTTATGTATTTTTCTTTTATCATAAACTCTGATGATTCACTCTATTTAGGATCAATATGATTTTTGTTAAGAATTGGAATGGTGGTTTCATTGATTGTTGTTAACCAAGTACGTAATAGTAGATGGTTATGAGAAATATGTAGATTGAATATGTATTTTAATAAATTCACTATTAAGTGTATGATCAGTTTGCTTTTCTGAATCATGTACCTAAACAATACTTCCAGGACCAATGCTTGAAACGACACATTCTGTCAAAATTACCTTGTGTATTCAGCAGTCTACGAAAAAACATAAAAAACAGCTTGATGTTATGTTTCAGCAAATCTAAGCAGAGAATGCCTGAAAACCATATGTTTTTCCAAAAATAAACGAGCAGATGATGTTCTTAACACGTTTGTTTCCTTCTAAGCCAGAGTGGACTACTGCCATCTTTGTTGAGAATTCAAAAGTTCATGAGCAAAGGAAACATAATGTTGTAAGGCCCAGGTCTTCATGAGAAATACAGATGGTTTGATCCTGTTGTTTGGAGGTCAAAGTGGGACAAGCCTGCAAAGCAGTTATTCCAAGTGGATAACTAGATGTATGAAAGCTGCCAATTCACAAAAAGTAGCATATAAGCTGGTGTATTAAACTCTAACCCTACTACTGTTATATCCGAGTCACCTACAGCAAAGTCTAGACAGTAAACAAATATTGTAATGCAGCAGTTTGGTACTCATATTGTGCAAAAAATGTTTTTTTGTTCCTACAGGAGAAATCCATTTTGCTCAATGTGAACGACAGAAAACAATAGCCACATGGGTCATTTAATCTGTCCAGTTTTTTGGGGTTTGTGAACTAACAATACAACATGGTCTACGACTATGAGAGCAAGCATGCGTGTGTGTGTGTGTGCGTGTGTGTGTGTGTGTGTGTGTGTGTGTGTAGTAGAATAAACAGAGCAACGTAAGATTGTTTTAAGGGGGTTCAGAAAGCAGCTGTCATAGATTTTTAGGGGCTTCATTTATGTATTAGGATTTATGATAGAAACGCTGGTTCATCCTGCCAAGAACATAGTATTCATACCTGAAGATGGATTTTAAGGACTTGCTACTGTATGTTACATAGCACTATAAACAAAACAGTACCTTATAATTCTCTTGAATAATGTCCAAGACAACTGTTAAGGCAAAAATAATATTTTGATTTACAGTTTTGGCTTTTAAATACCCGAAACCAGGGATGCATTGGAGTATAATATATTTAAATAAATATAAATAAAAAAAGATTTGCTCCAGATTTGCTTCTTCTTTTTTTAATAATATGGAGATTTAGAAGCACAGAGAGGGAAACAATGTATCATCAGAAAATTGGCACCACATCACCCGAACTAAACGCAGATACGGGACACTGCAAAAATGTGGTTCCCCAAAGGCAAGACACATGACTGAGCTCCCCAAACAACAAAAAGAAAAGGATTTCTAATGAGTGGGTCTAAGGAGTATTTTACTCTCTGCCAGTGACACATTATGCTTTTCCTGGAAGTTACTAAGACATATCTAAAGAAAGCAGAAAACCCAAACAAGTGCCACAAATATTTGTGTTACATTTTGCAGCACATTTCTCTGCCTTGTGCCCACATCGAAGATTTATCAGGGTTAAACAACTGCACTTTACCTTTGACACATGGGATTAAAGTGCTTTACAAAATAGAGTCTCTATTTTCATCTTACCCAGAACTGGCTAAAAGTCTCACATTTCCTATACAAGGCAAAAAGGAGTTGCTGTCCTCCAGTAAATGACATGACAATGTTTGGTTTAATGTCTGACATAGGAGGAAAGAAAATACAGTCTCCTGAAAAAATAATGCTTTAAGGAGATGCATTTGAGAAAATAGGAAAACTTACTATACAGGTCTGTCCCTACTGCACATTTTAAATCTCCAGAGAGATGACAGATCCAAAGTCATCTAGGATTTTATAACCATGCAGCAATAAGCAGCCATTTGTATAATATTCTCTGTGGTAGAGAAGGCTACTGTGAATTGCAGTGACTTTCACAGCAGACCTCTCCAGCAGGGAGATGGACCCACACATAATTATGCCAAGTGTCCAGATCTGCAAGGACAACTATTTGAAAACCAAACTGGGTCACAGCATTGTTAGCACTAACAGATTTATTGTCCTTCCTAGCAGGCAGAATCTCCAAAGGTTTTGGATGGAAAGAGGCTGATACAATGGTGGTGTGTGGTTAAGTCTGTAAACAATCACGGAGCAGTTATATTCCACCTGGAGCCTCCTTCCTGTTCTTCACTCCACTAGTGGCGACTGGAGACCAGACCCTTAACCTTTGACATCTTCTTGGTGGGCTGTCGCTGTTCAGCAAGGGGTGGCCCTTCCCGCTCAGCAAGGTGCTGGTCAGTGTCCTGAGCAGTTGAGGAAGCTGTGGCTTTCAGAGTTTTCTTTATATTTGTAACCTAACCGACCAAAGTTAATATATATAGGTTATTTCATGAAATTAGAAGACATTATACTACAATGATAAAATGCATATTTTTTAAAAGTAAATAAATACATTATAACATGCAACCATATGAAAGCCATGTCACTTTTTTGTTAAGATACACATGAGCATTATGCCACTTCCAAAGCATGAAAAATTATTTTACATGATGACTGTACATTTAGGTTTAACCTTGAATCCTAAAACTANTGTATAGTAAACATACATCTAGACTGACCAATGATTTTGTTTTTTGAAATGCATATCATATCATCTTATTTGTTTTAGGAGATTGATCGATTTGCCGATTTGGAATATATAATATAAAATAGATTAAAATAATAATATAAAATAGAAAAATTAACTAAGAAAGCAAGATCCACTAGATATATTGCGCCCTCTAGTGGCTTTGAAAATGAGCATGTAGTCAATATGGCTAACAAACAATTTAATAAAGGATTCAATACTAAGCACAGCCTCAGCATACTCATCCCTAGGCATGAGGTATATAGGCAAACAAATAGGGCTGCAGAAGCTCATTGTTAATGTGACCAGGCAAGAGGGAGGGGATGGAGCTAGGAAGTTGGGCAAGATCAATGCTGGCGCAATACTAGCAATGGCTAACAGGCATAGGCTGCTTTGATTAAGTGTTATGTGAAGAATAACACCACCATAAAACACGCCTATTGCAACAGATCCCAAATTGTAGGCGATCCACCTCTTCATGGGGTCACCAGCTGTCTGACAAGCTGTAATAGTAATGGTCTGTCGGTGATCACTGTCTACTAAACTGTTACAATTACAGTCTGTCAGATAGCCAACAAATCTTAGAGAATGGACGTTTCCAGGGTCAAGATATCAATGTCAGCTGTCTGGCAAGCAACTACAGCTTGTCAGAATGCCAATGGTGATCTCTAGCGCAGACAGCCATGAGACAAGCCTCTGGATACCTCTATATAAGAAGTGCAGTGAATAACACAATGAATAAGAGTAGACTTGTCCCTTCAAATGGGTGACAGAGAAGGGGACACAGAAGACAGAGAAGCCTGTATGATTGTGGATCAAACACCATCTGCTCCTTCATATCCAACTACAATAGTGAATTTACTTTAATAGAAGTTTTAGGAATAAACAAAAACATATATTGTAATGACCACTGGAATTGGAAACATTGGAAACCTTCCCAATGACTATACTCACTTCTGTCTCTATCTGCTGCTGTGTACGGATGTGGTTCTCCTTGTACTGGTTAGCACGCAGAACTTGTTGTTCAATCCCAATTAAAACTGCTTCACATCCATCACACCTGAAATATGGTATTTTACAGTGTTATGCATTCAAGTACAATCAGTGGACCAGATTCTAATATCAGAACCCAATTTGACATGTAAGCCAATAGCAATACCCATGAATATGTATTGTAAACTGCTCTCATCGCTTGTACAGACTTCCAACAGCAGGACCTGGTTTCCAATCTATCTACACTTAATATTTTGGTGCATCATACATCAGTTGGCCACCGTAAATCCCAGTCTCTACTGTGCACTGAAATACTAAACTTGTCCCATTTGCAAGCACAACCCACCACACCTGAAAACAGGAAGTCACCTTTAAAATAGCAAGACATATTTAAGGAACATGGGCAACTATTTGCATATAAGCAAAATAAATCAAAGATCAAACCAGCCATTTACTGGCCTTTTTGAGAGCACTAGTAATTAAAAAATAAACAAAACAATATAATAAAACACTAGTAAAAAGTTCAGGGAAAAAATGCTACTGGTATATTATCTAACATTTTGTGGCCCTTGGCATTATTTTATCCCTTTGCATACTGTGACCCTCACCCACTTTCACTTTCTACTTGTCACTAATAAAGAAGATCCTCACCACTCCTGAAGAGTTTTCACAATGCTACTAATATCCTTCTTGGGAATGTCCCGCCCAATGCAGAAATCCACTTCTAGCACATGGTTGCGTTGATCCAGTTTGCCCTGAATGATGTCTGTGTAAACTGCTTCTATGATTAGATCTTCTAGCTCTCTGAGATTCCTCATGTCCAAATCTTTTAGCAGCACAGAATATGGAATGCACTAAATGGAAGCAAAAGTTAAGACTTGTTTAATAATATAGAATTAACAAAGATGGAGCCTTTTACTGTATTTAAACTTTAAACATTGCTTTATTTCATGGACAATGAGCTGTTCCCAAATGTTTTTTGTAACTATTGTGATACATACTGTGTATATGCAGCATTATTTCTGAAACAATGAAACTTATAATGATAAAAAATTAAGATACAGAAAAAGAATAGCTAACAGAATATATTCGCTATATGGCATAAAATTAGGCACAGCAACAAAAAAAATTGCAAAGCAATACAAAAAACTGCAAAAGGAACTGCAAAGACAGCTGGTAGGCATTATTAAAGTCTACTGGATGCTGGATAGTATGGTAGAAAGATGATGATGTCTGCATAACTGGGGAAATATTCTGTGGGAAACTGTAGAAGAAAGGAGCCTGAGGCAACAGAGAACTGAGAGCAAAACACAAGTTGCAAAATTGCGAATTCACTTAAAAGGGAGAAGCCAAGTTAACAGAGATCGATAGGAGAAAGTTTCCGCAGAGAAAAATACAAGGACATGACTACTCTTTTGGTAGCTTCCAGGGCAAGAAAGGACCTTTTCCTGCAAATATGTAAATGTTTGCACTTGCAGCCTGAACTGATCCTGAGACAAGGAATACAGATTGTCTTCTCTTGCAGTGTGCAATTCCATGGAAAATTCAGTAACTACAGTTTTAAGGTCTGCTATTTTATAAAATGGTAAATGATACATTCTGGTTGCACGGGGACATCCATCTACTCATTTGTAGAGCTGGGAGCTATGGATGACGTCTTAGAAGAATGTATTCCAATGACTTAACTATGTGCATTATAATACCCATTCATATAATATAAACCATAATATGTAATGTACCTTCATTCTAGATGCAAGGCTTACAATTGTAAGGTGTTTAAGTTTGTTTTTCTGTGCAGAAGATAGCTCTGGCAAGCTGTCCTTCATTGCTGAGGAAACAAAAAACAATTACAAGAAAATGTACACAGTCATAGGATATAGAAGTCTATTTNACAACAGTAAAGTTCACATACTGCTAGATAAAAATGAATTTCAGTAATGTGGGATAATGAGATATTTCTGCTTATGCCCTCTGTATATTTAAAGGTTAAAGGGCTTGTAGCCTATTTATTAATATCTGGAAGCAGAAGGCCTAGGAGTAATGTATAATATTAAAGCTACATCTGGGTGCAAAGATCTTTGATGGATGTTAGTGGGATCTTTTTAAATATGTTCTCTATATGGCACCACATCTGTGTGCATTGCAAAAGCCCAGCAAGGCTGATCTATAGTTTGCAGGCAAGGGCAAGATTGATGCAATTGCATACCCGAGCAATACCAGTTNGATCTGCAACAGAAAATGTAAACTGTGAAAATAAAGTTAGAAGTGAGAGGAGATGTTTCCCAGCTCAAGTCTTATGTAGATTTAACATAAAGGTACTCCACATGACAATTGCTATGTGCAAAAACAACAATATTCCCTGCATGCAAAATTAATTTGCAACCCTCACATCGCAACATGGTTTTGCTCAGGTTTACACTTGCTTATGTTGTGCCCTAAAAAAAGGTACAATTGCAACTCTGGATCAGCCTCAAGCTGTTCAAAGAAACAAAACATTTCTGAGGATTTATAATTCAGTTGGACAAATCAAAACTTTCCAGCACCATCCTTCTTTAATTAGCACCAAATGGAAAAAAAGGCATATTGCCTTCCATCATTTGCAATGATGCACTGCGGGTTTTGTTGTCCATTTATCAGCTATGTTACTTATTCTTACCAATATAATCTGGATATGTTCCATATGCAAATAAATTCAGGAGCTGCAGATAACCAGAATGTGGCCCATCAGCCAACTTCCAATGAAAGAAAGAAACACAGTGTTAAACTTAGACAGGGTCATAATATTTTTATGACAATTGTGAAGCCATATAAAAGTGGATGTGTTTAAAAGAAATATAACAATTCATTGCTGGCTATAGCATATGAGAGAATGCTTATGTTATAAGCAACAGGAAAATTAGTAGTGGTGCTGGATGAAATAATAGTAAATAAGTCAGGCTACATTAACAGTTAATGTATATAAAAAAAAATAAAAAAAAATAAAACCAAACCATAGTACGTTTGTAAACTATTATTCACAGTACATTTTACATATTAAGAAAGGGCATTTTAAGTGTCCAAGGATAAATGGCAGATGCATAATTTGCATAGACTATTTACATTTTAACAGAGAATCAAGTAGTATTACAGCACTAATATATATATATATATATATATATATATATATATATATATATATATATATATATATATACCCACACACACAATTTATTATGGCTAGAACGGTACATTTTATACCATGTACGATCGCTTACCTCTTGCACTGTCTGCAAGTCTAATAGTTCTCCAAATACATAAACGCCAGGAGCTTCTAATACTTGGTTAATAAGAGCTGGAAGAGCGGAACCTTTGGTACCTTTGGCTAGTAAAATGAATTGCTCCAGAAGGCTACTGGATGGCTTCTGTTCTCCAGCCATGCTGCAGATAAATAAATAGAGAAAGTAACATAATAAAACAGAAGAATATAAACGCTGAGATTCGATGACAAGTTACATGAAGCATGTGTACTAAATACCATAAAGTATATCAATAATTACAGAAAGTGACTTTGATAGAGAAAAGAACTTTTTTGCTGTGTGTTTGCTAGGCCCTGGAGTCACACTCAGCATACCCACACACACAATCCTGACAGCACGATTATACATAGCACAGTCACAATGCCTATTACATTCACTGTGACATCTCCATGCCCATGACTGCGAGATCTCCATGTCCACACTATGTCAAGGCCCTGCACCTCTCATCCAGCCACCAACAACAAGAAGAAACAAGCCTGGGCCGAGTCTATTAGCCGGGACACAGTGTCTCACCCCTGCCCGGTCCACTACAACCCACAGTCCACACTCTTAACACGGGTAACCTTAGCCACGGTACCTAACGACTTCACTACGCTGGTCGGACCACTCTGAATTCGGCTCCACCGTGCAGTTGTCAGGCAGCCATGACAGCGCCGGTCCGCTCTGAACACCTTCCCCCGGAAACAATAGCTCAGCGTTCGCAGTTCCAGAGGAGTCGCCATCCTCTGGGGATTCCGCATCTCTGCTAGTAGTTCCCCAGCATTAGTAATGTGTATTGTGAGCTCTGTGTTCCTCAGGATTTCTGTTACATTACATTAGCTAAATATACTAGAAGTAATTGTGAGGCAGATACTATGCAGCCCATGTTTCCCATTGCTTTCATTAGTGACCAGATACAGACTTTACTTAATATTGACTTACTATTGGGTTAAACCATGTTGAATTGCAGGGGAGGTAAAATGAATGTCAGTGTTTGCATGCAGGGAGAATACTTTATTTTTGCATGTAGCACACAGATACTGTAAAGGTGGCCATTCACGATTCATTGTGGAATGTTAGCACCGATATGTTGTTCTCATGGTGGTCATAGGGAAATAAAGAAATACCTGTAAAAAAAATAGAAAAAAAAATAAAAATCTACTCACTTTACAGGTGTCTTCGCTGGGCCCAGCTCCTTCTCCCTATGCTCCATATACAGCGTCCTCTCCGGCTACACTGAACGCACCGGAGCATAGGGAGAAGGAGCTGGGCACCGCTCGGGTGNCCAGCGAAGACACCTTTAAAGTGAGTAGATTTTTATTTAATTTTTTTCTATTTTTTTACAGGTATTTCTTTTTTTTTTTGTGTAACCAAACGGACATCAGTGATCAATCGGAAAATACGTTTTTGTGGCGTTTTCGCCGTTGGAGGTTTTTTTATGTGGCCATCCACAGACCACGGTACAAATTATCCCGTGAATGGCCCCCTTTACACTGTTATTAGACTTGTGCTGGAAATATCGGATTGGATTCATAGCAACGCATCCACCTTCCAGGCAATTAAAGTGCAAAGCACACATTCGTGTCCTTATGCACCCGCCATATTTAAATGAGAAAAGGGGCATTCCTAAGGAATTAGGCCTACTAGATTGCAAATTACACCATGCCCTGACATGGTGTTAGTTGCACGTAGCAGCTAGAAACAGGTAATTGTTCAGAGGAACTTTTTCAAAGCTGTAAAAAAAAAAAGTTTTGTTGGTTGATGTGCTGGTTATGTCTCTGGTTATGTTCTGAGAAAGGCGTATCGGCATTTTCAGTTCGCCTGCACTATACCAATTAATGTACTCTAAAACAATGTACACCTCTGTCTTGTAGGGCTTTAATCAAGAAAGAAATTTTATCTGTGTAGTTTGAAGGGAGCATGGCATTTTCATAAAAGTGAGAGGCTACCCAATGAATGGGAGCCTTGCCACCTATGTACAGCCAGACTAATCTTTATATACTGGTAGATTAACTGGATCCCCTTTAGTTGGGATTCTGTAATTAAACAGAGATCTATTTCCTATTATTTGTTTATATAGTGCATTGATTTAGCACTTAATACATGTGAAGGGAGAACAATAGCCTGAAAGGAGTAGGAGGCTACCTTCCAGCTGGTGGGAGCTCTGCATCACACTCTATGTAGTGTATTTATCAGTAATATGTGACTGGATCACACAGAGCACTGAGCACTTTACGATACAACCTGGCTGGTCCATGCATTGTATAATAATAGCACTTACCCCTTTGTATCAGTCCCCAATATCCTATAGAATGTAAGCTTGCGAGCAGGGCCCTCTTCCCCACCCATTCTGTCTGTTACCACCCAGTCATGTCTTATTGATTGTTAAATTGTAAAGNGCTACGTAATCTGATGGCGCTATATAAAAACCTGTTAATAAATAAATAATATAAATCTAGGAGTAACATTATTCAGGTAAGCAGGTATTACTAGCAGAGTGTATCTTGTTCTATTATATTTTAAACTTTTTTTATTTCATTCTTTTCTTTTTGTGATATTGAATTATTCACAGTTCTTTAATAAAAGTTACTATTTTAATAAAAACTGAAGATTGATTGATACTTTGAAACCCCTATTGAAAAAACAGACTCTTATTCATATAACCTGTTTGGATTTCTGATACTTCTTAGGCTAAGATTCCTGGTCTTGTACCAGGACATCTTCCCATTACTTAGTCCTCTTGAGATGTTAGCTGAATGTTTCCTCCTTTCTGCATGTGAGAATTTTCTTCAGAATTAGCTTGGGCTTTTTAGAAGCTGGAGCGCTTGCAGTGTCTCTCTGTCTCACGGCTTTGTGCACTTGAGCCGTGTTTCAGGAGATGGTTCTTAAGGACATTTTAATGTTCTGGAGGCAACCTTAACTTTACACGCATAAATGAAGATCAGTGTGTAATGTTTTATACGCCTTAGAAACTAACTAATAACATCTGGCACGCAAATGCGCAGATGTAATTTTTGTTGTCGCAGGCAACTTGCATAAATGTCGGTCAGTAGCAAGTCTGGATCTGCCCCAAAGAGATGATGCTATAAAATTATTTTGCACATATATTAAATGAAGGTCCCTGATCATAAAAAGTGTTTTTCATGAAACTATCACACCTTAAATGTCAACTGAACTTTTGGATGTGAATCATATTTTGTGTGATTAGAAAATTTTAGTGTGGTTCTTATCTTCTGTCAAATTCTATATTTTGTTCGATTCTTGTTTTCATTTTGAATAATGGGTGTGAATGAGTTTCACTACAAAAAGTTACTATAAATTATTTTGCTTATGGCCTGTGTAAATATTACACTTCTGTTTTATTCTTGTGCATGTATCGTAATACTAACAATAATAATAATCTCGTTTATGGTTCAGCTGAAAAGCTATTATTAAAATGAAAAAGTCCTGTCCTTGCAGAAATTAAGACACATACAAGTCTCTACAGTAAAGCTATGCATCCACTAGAACATTATGGGGAAGGATGATAATCGTGGATTTTTGTCTAAATTGTTAAAGCGGAAATGCAAAAAAGTGACAAAATGTGTACATTACAGCAGACACACTGTATATATGGATATTCAATCTAAAATATTTCTTTAGGTTAATAATAATAATAATAACTGAAATGACGTGATAATATTGCTGCTTCCACCTTATAATGCATAACATTTTCTTCTCTAAAGCACCTGTTATATATATCTATATATATCTATAAGGTGGGAATGTTGGCGAAGTGTCTCGTGTGTCGGCCAACATAAAGGATATTACAAAAAAGAAAACATTAAGAATATATTTACTTGATATTTATCGGTTCATATAACCATTAATAATTTCAAAGATAGTTTATTTAGTAGCTGAGTTCACTTGTTTCATTTACCAGTGGTACATTACAGACAACTCATAAGCAGAGGAAAACCTGCAGACTTTTTCCAGCGAGGTGTAGAAGATCCCTTGAGATAGCTTACTACTGTATAACTCAGAATGAAAGACAAGAAACAACCTTTTTTCTGAATGCTTAGAACATTAAATGGCAACTGGAAACTTCCTTTATTTATGTTGCCAAACTATAATTCCATAATAAAAATGTGTTCATTACTCACCCAATGAAAAAAAAAAACTAAAATAACCCTCAGGGCCAGTGTTTCCAGAAATGTAACAATAATTGGGCTATTTATTTCTTGAAATGCCCTTCTGGAAGTAGATATACAGGCCAGTAAGGTTGACATAGACAACAAATTTCCACACAGACACAAATATATTTCCAGTGAATACATATATGTGTATTTTTTTTTTATTGTAACAGACACCATATAGTGATTCAGAGAGCTTAAAAGGTACTTAATATCAAGCTCCAAAAGTTTAAATACATTTTATAGGTTTTGTAAGAATAAGAACATACATGTGCAATTGATTTATAGTTAATATATTTCGACTTACCTTAATTCCAAGTATAAGCTTTTGTCAGCCGAGGCTGTCATGATGTGATCTCTAGGAAATACTGTACATAATAAGAGCCATTAANGCTCTGTGATAACAGAAATCTCAGAGTATAAAGATAAGGCAATATAATGTGCCTTTCTTTTTTTATGAATGGTTCACTGCATTACCAGGATAGATATGGATATGAATCAGTCAGTTGACGGAGTTAGAAAGAGTGAGCTAGGTAGGTCTTTTCTTAACAATCTACAAGCAAGGTCATAAGGATGAAGCAGGAGCACCAACCACTAATTACTACAGCAGCAGCAGTGGTCTTGATCTGGGTCAGTATAATTATAAAAAGGTGTAATCAGTAGTAGTTATGAGAATAAATCATCCAAGGTAAACATTGCTTTGGTTTATACATCCCATTATCAAAGTGGTCATTTGTCAATACAAATACTAGATACAAAAAAAGACACGATTGTACATTAAATATTTTATAGATTTCTATAACAAAATGTAGGCATTTTACAGCCCCAGGGTAAAGGATATTTAATCAACTTTATTCTCTCAAATTCAGCAAAAAAGTTGAAAAGACTATATAAAATGCATCACAGATTCTGAAATGGTGTCAGTAACGGAAGCAGCCAGTAAGTTACTATAACAAGCTACAATGTACCCAATTCATGTAATACTTATCATCTATTTTAGCATATTTAACTGCACTATAAGGAAAGTGGGAAGATTAGAAGAAAAGTATTTTGAATTGAACGGAATAGGTTATATTGCCATTGTATGACAATATTAAAGTTTCTATGATGATTGAAATCAGATTAATGAAAACACTAAAAAAAAAATATACATAGCAACAGGCATACATAGGTGCTTGGAATCACACGTCTCTATTCTTGAATAGTATTTCTGATAATTATCCATAAAAGTACATTCTTCAATATATTAGTCCAGAAAGTGTTTTAGTGAAACTGTACCTAATGAACAACTCACAATAAATATGGTTTATCATCAAAACTGATTTGTATGATTATTTCTGTCGATCTCACCTCTGCCTCCACTCCATTAGTTTTATATATAAAACACACACACACACACACATATATATATAACCAGGCAAAACATAAAATAAATACACCAGACAGTGAAGCCTGCTCAAACAGTTGTATGGTTAAATAATGAATAGACCACTTCACTTCACTATATCTGTAGCCTTTTTTCATTTATTAACTCAATTAGTGGCTCCCCAATATGGAAAATAGAAATACAAATAAATGTGCAATCAGGGGCGTAACTAGAATTTGGGGGCCCCATAGCAAAATTTAAATGGGGCCCCCCAACTCAGGTCTCCGCCATTTTTATATACAATTTATACACATTTATATATAATATAAATATCATGTATTTATTAGTAAAAAAAAAAAAAAGTAAAAATAAATACTGGTACTGTCATAGAAAAGATACAACAG
>JABWIB010004695.1:16525-28610 GCA_016617825.1 Platyplectrum ornatum
GGGGGGGGGGAGGGAGAATAGGTGCAGGGAGCGCAACTGCTATGCGCTCTGAACAAGGGGGGCACCACATCACCCCAAAACCACTCACTGATGCCACTGCGGTCCGGAAGCAGGGAGCTCAGAAGAGATCTCTCTCCCTGCAGTTTCCTATGCAGAGGGATCACGGGTCACTCTAAGTTACCTGCATGACTGTGGTGTGAAGAGTCTGCCAAGAGAAACCCAGAGGACACAAGAGCTGAGATGTGTGCGTATGTATATATATATATATATATATATATATATATATATATATATATATTACACCTATTTCTTATTCTTCATTCTCTATCTTCCTTCACCCGTCTGGCAGACGACACAAAAATTTGCACATATGTTACACATATGTTTGAGTTTATTTTGCAAACTTTCATCAGGTACAATACAGGTTTATATACATATGTATATAACTTACCAACCCCCCTCATTACTTCATGTGCAACACCGGCTCACACCCACCCGAGTGGGCGAGTGATGGGCCAAGCTCCCTGCTCATGTTGCCATAGTGATATGCATAACATGTGCATATATTCAAAATAATTGGGCAAAGTTTTTCTAATTATACAAGAGAAACTGAATAATATACTTAGTCAACAATTTAATTAAACATTTACGATCCCTCTATTACTATTGCACTTCAGTGGTTGTGTATCCACATAGCAATCAACTGTAAAGTGCAAGATGGTCAATTAAATCAGTATTTAATTTATAACACATACAAAATCATTCAGTCATATTCACAAAAATACATCCATCAACATCCAACACCACATGCAATACCAACAAAACCCATTCATACAAACACATACATACAACATCCAATAACCGCTTCCACACTTAAAGCAACACCCAGATATACACATTTATTCCTACAACCATGCACAGAAACAAACTAAAACATTAAAAAAAAAAAACCTGTACCCATCTTACATAAAAATTTGCAATTAAATGTCTGAGATAATAATGTATAAAATGACAACATGGAAAACCTCTATACATTTTTTCTCAATATTACGGTAAGTAGAAGAATTTTACAATGACATGATGTAGAAACATTATATATATATATATAAACATTTAGACGAGTATATACAAAATAATGTCCAATATATCAAAAAGCAACAATAAGCTACATCACTGAATGAGCAAAAATAACAATCGAACTACAAGCACATACACCTCTGAAGTCTATACCTTCAGAGAGAATTATAGGAAACTGTAAATTCAAAGCCTCATTAAGGCCATATTGGGTTGTCGTTTTCATCTTAACAATCCAACTTGCCTACTTACGCAGAAGTAGATTGTCTCTATCACCCCATCTCTTTGGTGGGGAAGACATAATCTATAATCTGATCATGTAAACTGGTTAAAGTGTGTCTGCACTCCACAAAATGACGGGCTACTGGTTGGTCAACCTTCTTCCCAGACAGAGCTAGGTGGATGGCAGATCTGTGTAGTGCCATCCTCTACTTAAATTGTCTTTGGGTTTTTCTCACATAATAAAACAAGGACAAATCAAAATCTTAATAACATAATTCGTAATACAAGTAACAGGATATCTAATTTTAGATCACCAGCTATAATAAAATGGCATGTGGTGCAATTGAGGCAGCAAAAACATCAATTTTTACCTTGGATTTTAGGATATACTGTAAAGCTTGAACCAAACAGTCCCTTACATTTTTTCCTCTCCTGTAACTGTGCATGATTTTGGTGTTACCTGGTAAAGTCAGATTCCGGCCTGTTGTGATAAGAGGCCAGTAGTAGATTTAGGCTCCCGCTTTTGTTCGTATAAGTTTGCACCCATGGAATACTATTTGGTTTTTGAGTTTTCTTCTTAGTTGTCAATAATTCATTCCTGGGAATTTGTAAAACACCTTCCTTAGTGTTCAACAGATCTCTTAATGGATAACCACATTCTTTAATTTATTAATCATATCATCCATGTCCTTATCACACATATCCTCTTGACTGGTAATGCATCTCACCCTCAGCATCTGCAATGAAGGTAGAGAATTTTTAGAAGAGGGAGAATGAAAGGTGCAAGATGTTATTTCTATCACTTGTTTTGTGTATATATGTATCCAGTGTATGGTCCTTAAACTTAACTGCAACATCCAAATATTTAACCATGGATTCCTGAACATTATAAGTAAATCTAATCGTGGAAATATTAGAAGTTAATCCTTGTAGGAAATTATAAAAGACATCCATAGCAGAGTGGCACAGGAGGAAAAAATCATCTTGTTCCCTCTATAAACCACAGATATTATATATATATATATATATATATATATATATATATATATATATATACATACATACACAATGTGCAAATTCAGGTGCGCTTAGCAATGTGATGACCATAGTTCCAATAGCTAATTGTGATGATATATGCACATGAATAATCTACTTATTGTCATCCCTCAGCTCAGCTGTCACATACAGCTCAAGTTATGGAGAAGTCACATGGAGAATTTTCATTCTTACAGTCATTCTTACATTCATTCAACCAACCAGATTTACATATTACTGCTAAGTTAGGAAAAACCACTTTATGAAACAGACTGAAACAATTGTGTCTTATGATGCATCAATCTTTTATTCATATTTAAAAATAAAATAAGCAAATCTCAAGACTCAAAAACGAGACCATTTTCTGGTCCTATACACAGCCATTATGGTGCATGGTGTACCTGAGTTCCACTTGTAGACCATTAAATCTGGTCTAATATCATTGTCATTGCCATTCTGCCCTCATTACTTTATTCTCTCTAGTTTGGTCTATTCAGGGCTGAAAACAGGGGTGTGCAACTGCTGCAGTGGCACCGGGTGCAGAAAGGAGCTGAGCTAGGTTTACTCTAATATGAAAATAGTCAAGACAATGGTTTCCTGTGCTTCCCAGCAGCAATTAAGGATAAAATCAGGAGGATATACCTCCTAATAGATAATAGCAAAAGAATAAGATTAAAAAGTAAAGCACTAGGTATTCGGCACTATATATGTATATTCTCTCACAGTCCAGTATTTCAAATAAACCCCTAAATGTAGAAAGTTCCAGCATAAAAGGGTAAGAGTGTCCTCATAATAATTTACTACTGATAAACTTCAAATTTTCCCTAAGAATCCAAGTAATAAAGTCCATAGAATACAATGGTCTGAAATCCAGTTGCAGCCCTCAAAAGATCCTCATGCAGGATTACCACCAATATAAAACATATGCAGGATATTCAATAAAATGTAATTTTAATACACATTCTCAATAAAACATACATATGCAGGATCAGTAAAAAGAGTACACTTCCCACATAGCACGCTGTCCTAGTCCGTACCCTGGTGATCGTGGGTAATGTAGAGTTGGTTAGAGCGCCCATGTCGCAAGCCCGGGCAGACACGGCAGACAAGCAGATCTTGGTGGACGGGAACAGGGGAACCAGAGGTCGGAGTATTCTTGCGGGAATTGGCTTTGGCGCGTTTTGGGGCGTGTGTCCCTTTCTCAAAATGCATGCTTTCCCTATCTAGCGGGCTGACTATATCCGGTTCGTGCACATTCATTAAGCCTCAGCTGGTCTATGCGTGTTACATAAATGCAATACATTCATTTGTACATCAAAAGTAGTGACGTGATAACATTTCTGACTCCATATTTGCATATACACTTGGCTATGAGTACAAAGGGATAATATTATAACATACTGACAATGTATAATACGTTACTTATTTTTACCTCAAGTTAACTATGAAGGTATAATAAACATGATAACCCTGTGGGAATAATCTATACATACATAGCAAATATAGACATAAGAATTCTTTATAATTCTTCCATATATGGATAATAATTTCTTTTATCATTTTCTTGTTCGGGGGATATCCATTAGCCCCAAACATTCCGAAATGTTAATCCAGTCTTCTAAAATATATAGATATATAGGGAAAATATGTATATGTAATATATATATAGAGGGAAAGATATTCAGACTTCTTGTACTCATGGATCCCAATAAGTGAAGAATTGGTGTCCCAGTTATTACAGGGATAGTGTCCTCTTATATTTATTATTAATATACCACATCTTAGTGTAATTAGGGGTATGCAACTATCGTGTGGNATCTAACAATGTAAGAATCCATTCAATAATAAATATATCTCTCATGATACATGTGGAGGTTTGGGAACGACTGCTGTGTGCATTTCTATTGGTGGCTTGTGGGAAAAGCTATAGTTCTATACACTACCTTGAATAAGAAAGGGACACACGCATCAAAACCAATTCCTGCGAAAGTACACCAACCTCTGGTTCCCTTGTTCCCGTCCACCGAGAACTGCGCATCTGCCCAGGCTCGCGACACAAACGCTCTAACCAATGCTCTGCATTACCCACGATCACCTGGGTACGGACTGGGACAGCGTGCTATGTGGGAAGTGTACTCTTTTTACTGATCCTGCATATGTATGTTTATATTGAGAATGTGTATTAAAATTACACTTTATTCAATATCGTTTTATATTGGAGGTAATCCTGCATATACTGTTTGCAATAAATATATTGTATATCTGACAGAACAGCCACTGTTTCCAGGGCGACAGTGGAACGCAATCACCAAATGTCTCTCAGGTTAATTAAATTTTTGCAGCAGCTGGGTAACGCATTTCTGTGCGCGCCACTTGCCCTGTCTTTCTTTCATTAGCCTCCTGGGTATTGGCATCAGCATTACTGCGGACATTATTTTACCCTGGACTTTTATTCAATCATTACATTTTTTAATTTAAAGGAATTGGAAATAATTCACGCACCATGGGGTATATTTACTAAGCGGCGAGATTTCAGTGAGAATGAAAAGTGGGGATGTTGCCCATAGCAACCAATCAGATTTAAGCTCTCAGTTTCATTTTACACACTGGAGAATGTGATCTCGAATCTGATTGGTTGCCATGGGCAACATCCCCACTTTTCAATCTCACTGCAATCTCGCCGCTTAGTAAATATACCCCCATGTGTCTAATGTGCTACACTTGCTGAATATTCCATGTACTTTCATATGAGTTATACCTGGAAACTACATGTACATGTATACATGTATATGTACGTATATGTGATCCACCTGGGCAGCTATGTTTTTCATTTCTCCATATTTTTTTGTACCCTTTTTTTGTTTTGTTTATGATGATTTTTCCTACTTGAACTTGATGCTGTATATGCTACAGGTCCATCCATTTATGTCAATCAGGTGATTTTTAGTTTTAAACTAATACAGTAAAATTACTTTTTTCTCTGATATTTCTATTTTGCAACTGATGGTACAAGACATATGCCAGGCATTTCCATTACCTATTTTTATAGTGCAGATTCAGGTATATCTCTTCACACAGATATATTTCTACATACACAGTTCTCTTTCTTGTGTCCTAGCATCGCTCCTGGGCTGATTGTCTACCAGAAAAGGTAGAGAGGAACGTAGTGAAGTGTTACGGGTTAATTAATGTCCAGGGGTGTAGAAGATTCATCTACTTAATTGTCTGAGTATTTTCTAACTAAAGATAAGGGAACTAACTAGGTAGGTAACCTAGGAACAAGAAAATGACTAGACGTAATTTTGTGCAGATATATGGGACATATTGAATTATTGGTATAAGATTATAGATACCTGTAGATTAAGAAAGATTAAGAAAACAATATTGTTAAAATTTGTACATACAGCAAACCGTTGATATGTAAAATATGAAACTGTTCCTGGAGGATAGTGCTATTTGAGAGCAGTCATACATCCTTTGGGTGTGCCTATGACAGATC
Organism: Platyplectrum ornatum; assembly: GCA_016617825.1. Lineage (NCBI taxonomy): Eukaryota > Metazoa > Chordata > Amphibia > Anura > Limnodynastidae > Platyplectrum > Platyplectrum ornatum. Next base: position 22,356 of record JABWIB010004695.1, read on the forward strand.
CTTGGCCTATTCACCTGCAATAGCTATTACTATTGTTAATCATTCTCTTCTTGGAACTCTCCTGTACACTTGTTTTGGGGACACACATCCTTGTGCAAACTCCAAGGTCTAGATTTGTGAAAAGCTGGACAAAATTCAACGATCATTTTTATCTTGTTCTCCTATCTTTAGTCTTGTCTGCAAACAAGCACACGTGGTGATCATTTACAATACATGTATATGTCATGTATATGTAAATGCAAATGTCCACATTTCTGTGTTCAGTGCAGTATAGTCATATCTATACTATATTAATCAGAAACCAGATGGTCGACAAATGTACCCATGTCAGCTTTGTTAAACTTTTATTATATAATGGTTTAGTGGCAGTAAGCAGCTGCCACTAAACCACTGTACAGGGATAGACTTCTATCCATGTTACCTCTATGCTGGTTGGGAGACAGAACACACTGGCAGCCGCAAATTTACTATATCCTGGTAATTCCGAAGTGATTCATTTAGTGTTAATGCTATGGCGACCTGGACAGAACATAGATGTGGCTGCGTAAATGTTCTTTTATACCCCTCTAATCAGTTTCTTATTGATGTATAAGTACAAAATGCATGATAACAGAAAAATGGCGGCATATGCGGGTGCAAATGGTCAATAGCTGTAATAATGTTTCACTGCTGTTGTGTGTATGGCTGGCATTTAAAAAGGTGCTGACAGAAATACAACTAATTTATATAGCTATTTCAACCTGTATAAAGTGCATCAACCTAGGAAATAGATGTGCTGCAATAATTACTACTTATTAGTCTTTTGACTAGGTACCCTACTGCAGTATTACATTCAAGGTATGTACTGGCAAGTGTAGAAAAGAAATGAACTGCATATTTGTAGAATCATAAATGTTCATTGACTAGCATAATACAGTCACATCAGGTTTTCAGTCACAAGTTATAATTTATACCTCTGGATTTTGCCACAGTAAAGAGACTGGGAAATTATAGAGATTGTACCCATGATTTATTTTGTATCATTTGTGTCATTTCAGTCATCAGTGCAGTTTAGAGGTCGGTTTCTGGCTTGTAGTGACTAAAATGCATCAAAGGCATAGTAATAACGTATTTTGTATTAAGTCATGGTAGTCAGCATCTTCCTGGGCTTAATGTGCAACATGCAATAAAAGACTTATCTGACTAACAAAGTTAATCTTGTGAGAAATATATGCAACCTACTCATTATTTGTACAACTGCTAACTGACAACAATATTTAAACTGTTGCTGGAATACATTTTCATTGCATTTTGCAAAAAGGCAGGGTCTTTTAATTTGTTGAGTCGAATAAAGTTACAAGTTTAATTGTTTAAAAACTTACCTGTCTAGTAGTAATACTATTTTCTCTCATACTCACACACTATATTATATGAGAACTAAATTCAGGTCCCAAGTTATTATTGGCAAACGAAATACTGGTCTGATTCTATTTGCTGCATGCTAAAAATGGAAAACATGGATGCCAGCTATATATCAAGGACTGCAGTAAGCGCAGAGACCTGAACCTTGAGTGAGTTCGTAGCAAAACCTTTATCCAGACCAAGCTTAAGAAACTCAAACACTGATAAGAATTTCTTAGGTGCATTTTTTTTCATATTGCAGCAAATGGCAAAGTTCTTCCATATTCTACTATAGACTGTATAAGTTGTGGATTTTTTGCCCTTGAGCAGCATGCATATGACCTTGGAAGAAAAACCTTGTCTTTTCAGTCCCTGGCCTTCAACAGCCAATGCTGTTAGTTTTAAAACTTGAGGGTCTGGATGTGGCACCCCTCTTTGGTGCAGAAGATTGGGGAAGTTTAGCCTCCATGAAGGGACCACAGACATTTGCAGAGCCTTCACAAACCAAAGCTGCCGAGGGGTCAGCAGAGATGGGCACCATAAAGACCTTGGAGACGAGGCTGAACATATCCCGTCACAGCAGCCGAACAAAAGGGGGATAGAGCGGAACAGATACATACGTTTTAGTAGCAGAGAAATTTGGGCCGCAATTCGCCCGAGCCATGAGATCTCGCAGGCATCCCACATTAACAAAATACCATGGAGCTGAGAGTACAGAGGGGAAAAAATTAACATCAAAGACCTTATCTATGCAAGGATGTCATGATATAGGGAGGATTATGTGTATAAATGATGTATATTGTAAACATTAACTGAACTTTGGGTGAACAGGTCTGTTTTCCGTTAATAGTTTTACGACAGGATAGCTGGGAGAACATGTTTGTTTGTCTATCATAAAGTCTGTAGGGAACTAAGATAAAAAAAAACACTACTTCCATGGCTGAGTGGCTCCTGAGGAGGGGGGTAGGATTGGTAGGGGGATAAGAATGGACTGTCAGAGAAGTAAGTGGTCACAATTGTGGGATCTTCTCAGAGAAGGGTTGGACCTGTAATTTCTGCTAGTCCCAGGCCAGGAGTGTAAGTGTAAGACTTCTGTATTTCTCCTTTTTATTTTGATAAACTGTTTGCATATTATGTCCTTTGTGTTATCCTTTTTGTATTAAGAACTGTGATCATTTTTCATATTAAATATCAATTAATAAGTTCCTGTCTCTGTGTTCTTACGGATTCACGTGCCGAATAGCTTGGTGTATAAACGCTACATAGTTGTAACAGGAGAGGTCATATTGGGTTATGATAATTCTGGTACGGGATAATTGTGTGTGTGCTAGTGTAAAGGAGGAACCGAAGGCCTCCGGTGATAGTGTGCGCACTGTCCGAATGAACCTTGGTGGTGGCAGATACCGATATAAGTAATAGGTGAGGTAATAAGGGGAGATTAATCAAGATAGAACAGACTAGGTGACTGTTAGGATTAACCCCTTGCGTAAGTTATACGTCACAAAGTCTCAGGTGAGATTGTGGACCTTATCTATGGATGGAGGGACATTGATACAGAGAAAGAAGATAGCCTCCAGGAATATGGGAACTCAGAGAGGAGAAGGTACAGCTTAGCAGGGGAGATATTGATAGGCAAAGCTTCCATTTTGGATGTGTTTAACTTATAATAGGAAACCGCACTATAGGAGTTTAAGGGGTCATGCAGGGCCACCAGAAAAGCCTCAGAGCTCGAGACAAAAAGGAGGACATCTACACGAACAGGCACAGTTTATGTGAGTGAGTGTGGTACATTGAGATTGCTGGTAGCAACAGGGGAGACCCAATATATTGCGCCAGGGGTTCAATAGATAAGGCAAAAATCAGAAGTGAGAGTTGGCAACCCTGATGGGTACCATTGGAGATTGAGAAGGGGGAAGCAGCAATAGTCGGGAGATCCAGGTTCTGTAGGAAGCGATTTATAGAGGTACATGTTGGCTGCGTGGCCTCCAGGCATATGTTACAAAGTCTGGAGTAATAGTCAGCTCAGCGAACACATAAGCAATGTCTAGGGGATTACTCACTCTACTTCCGTCAACAGTCACCAACCCCCTTATCCTATTTAGGACCTGTCTACTTCGTATTTTGCGCGCTAGCATACAAGTGGTCTTATTACCCACAATATAAAATTTGTGCCAAAGAGTCGTCTGAGTCATCCCTCTGAAAAAGGAGTATCTGCAGTCGTTTCTTATGATAAGTCTGAGTTGGGGAGGCTCAGTATGACGGAGGTGCAGAGCAAACAACATATGAGAGCTCAGTCGGGGGGTAGGGAAATAAACAGGCCAGGTGCATTAGCCTGGAAAAAAGGGGGTAGGTCTGGAGAGAATAACACCCACCGAGGCATAACGGTCCAAATAAAGGAACATAATAGAAGATATGAAAAATACCCAAACATCTTTATGGGATCAGAGTCCAAACTGTATCAAATCTACATAGGCTAGAAGAAGACAGGATAGACGAAAATCAAAATAACATGGCAGGAGACATAAAGCAAACAAAGGCATATGGCAGCTTATAGTATAGTCCAAACAAATTACCTGAGGTGAAGATGGCCACAGCAGCAGAAGACATCACCCCACTGGAGTTCAGTTCGCTCCCAGTGGCGAACCTAAAGACAGATGATGAAACAGGTTGATCTCCAAATCCAAGTGCGGCACACCCAGCAGCAACTTCTAGAAGAGGGTCTTGAGATCAGGGTTGAAGACAGAGTCCAGGATACCTCGGATCTTAATGTTATTCCTCCGAGATCTATCCTCCATGTCCGCCAATTTTTCCCGCAGTTGAGCTACCTCCTCCTGCAGACCCTCTTGTGCAGTGATCAAAGAATTGTGGGAGGCCACCACTTCAACCTCCAACTTCAAATGTTTCTTACAGGTGATAAGGTCAGAGAATGACTCCGGTTGAGTAAAGAAATCCCGACGAAGCATAGCAAAGAGTTAATTGAATGTACGGATGGTCGCTAAGGCATCCAGATCCAGTTCTTCCCCAAGGGCTGGGGAGGTCAGTTGAGAGCCAGATGGGGACGAGGACACAGTCTGTATCTGAGGTCTTGGGGTGGATCCCGAGACTGTATACGTAGTTTAGCACTTTAATACTCTTGGTTTTGCCTATATATTTAAGTTTAAGGAGCACTCCAGCATGTAGACAATAGAACAACTCATGCAGTTAATAAAATCTTTAATTTTAATACATTTTGTATTATGATTAAACAAGCTTTTCTCATCTGGTTTCACAAACTTGCAAATATTACAGGGGCCACACTTAAAGGAGCCTACCTTTTTTGCCCCCTTATTTTCCTCTTTCTTATCTACAGGTTTAAAGCAGCTAGGGGCTAAAATGCCCCTCAGATTGTTTGACTTCCTATAAAGAACCATAGGCTTAACTGGGATGATTTTTATCAAGTATCAGATTCATGCATAAAATATTCAAAAGTTCAAGTATCTCTTTCATGCTTTTTCAGAACTATTAAGCAGTGTGATAAATGACAAGAGACATTCTGTGTGATTTCTTTTTAAATTCCAATATAACCAATATTTCTTTTGGAAAAATTGTTCTTGATAGTAGCACCCTTCAGGGTAGCTCTCTCTTTGAGCACCTGTCAGCATACAGATGTAATTGTTTGTTTCAAGATTCTTCCATGATACATTTTACGTTTCACTCTGCAAAATTGAGAGATGGGGTGCTCTGTTTCCATCGTTTTAGATGACTATTTTTAAAATGGAAGTAATACAGCATTCACAACACCAGACACCGGTGTTTAATTCACACCCCCCCCCATCCCCTCTTCCAATTTTTAACTGTAAAAAACCCGGGTCTGACTCGTTCACACTATGAACTAACCTTTTTTCCTGGATTTCAGGCAACACAGGAATACCCAGGTTTTTCAAGTCAGAGTGAACGGGGTATAACTATTAACATCAGCAAGTTTAATAAAACGTTGAGGTGTCAACTTTTGACCCTTTGTGTGATAAAACCAAAATCTAAAAATTCCCAAATGATCATATCAACTATGTATATGTATTCTATAAAATTGATCATTAAAAGGAGTTTTCATTATTACATATCTTTCTTCCAAATTCTTCATATACACGTTTGCAAAAATCAGCGCAAAGACCATCCCTATTGCGGTCCCACACACTAAAAAAAGATGGAGAACTTTGACTCCAAAATGGATGTGGGCTCCAATAACCTGGAGTTTGCACATTATATCCAGATTCACTGTCTTGGCATGGAATAGGTAACACCTGAAATGTATAGTAAGTACATATTACAGACACAGGGAGTATAGCAAGCAAGGAAGAAAAGACAAACAAACAATGGGGAGTGATGCTTACAGCTACCCATGCTGTGAATCACATATTAGTAAATATAATAATGTAGAATGTTCTAGGGCAGGGGTAAAGCAAAGTGCTCTCCAGGGGGTATATTTACTAAGCGGTGAGATTGCAGCGAGATTGAAAAATGGGGATGTTGCCCATAGCAACCAATCATCAAGCTCACATTCTCCAGTGTGTAAAATGAAACTGAGAGCTTGAATCTGACTGGTTGCTGTGGGCAACATCCCCACTTTCCAATCTCACTGCTTAGTAAATAAATCCCCAGGTGTTGTCAAACTACACATGCCAGCATGCTTTGTCAGGTATCAACTATGTCTATGCAGTATGATGCTGGGGCTTGTAGTTTGACAACAGAAAAATATACTCCATAATTTAAATTATAAAACATAGCAAGCAATAGGAAATCTCCTTAACTTTCAAAAACAAGCCAAGCTATTTTCAGTGTGTGTATGTGTGTGTATGTGTGTATGTATATGTATATGTATATATATATATATATATA
>JABWIB010004696.1:20140-31723 GCA_016617825.1 Platyplectrum ornatum
CAGCTTTTAACCAGTTATTTCATAGTACAGTTAAAGAGACAGGATTTCTTTGTGTATAAATGTTCACTTGATTTTTAATTTATATGGATAAGCAAAAGCATTATAAACATAGACAAAAGAAGAAGAAAAAAAGCATTTGATACCTTTGTAAAATAATAATACAGATGAAAAGGACGCTTGCCAAATTCTCCCTGAACTTCCTANAAATTTGCATTTGAAATAGATTATATTTATGGTCCTATAAATACCAAACATCAGGGAAAAAAAATTAAAACAAAAAGAAAAAGATGATAAAATCCTAAAGTTATGTCAAACAATTTACATTTTAGGTGTTAGTGGCCGGTTGGTAAATATCAAAGATCCTCTTATTATTATTATTATTATTATGGCAGGAGCTGATTTGCATGCTGATGGGCGCGTACGCGTGTAGCGGTGAACTGTAGGGTTATCTCTAGTGGACCAGTGGGTAGCTACGGAAGCAGACAGTCGAACGTCTGACCGACTGAAGAGTCCACGCTGAAGACCTCTTCTATTCACTTTCTTCACAACAATTAAAATATGCAAAGTGATAATTTTCCTTAAGTAGCCTTAAATGCGCGATCTATTTAAATGTGAAGAAAATTGCTTGAAGCTTATGGTGTGAGGGACAGGAAAGAAAGAGAGAATAAATTATGCAAATTGGAAAAAAAGGACTCTACCACTTGAACGCCTAATATTCCTGTAATAGGCATACTGTTTCATTTAATTTTTTCCTGCTTATTAAAAGTGACAGTTCTTTTGCACTGTATGATGGTTGTATCTGACACAAGCTAGGGGAATGACTGCTAGACTAAATGCTAAAGCATTTTGGTAGCTTTTTTAGATGATGGTTATATTCACAAAGTAATTATGCACTAGAGAGTGGAGAAATAAGGTTTAATTACACAGTAATCGCTTCTGATGGACACAGCAGAAGTGTGAATACCGCCAGACTGCAATCCATCAATGACAAACTCCTGGCCACTTTTAATTCCTCCTCATTTACATCATAACCTCCGCACCAAGTTGCACAAATGCTGTTAAATGTTAATAGGAGCTGTCTTTCCTCTCAAAATGAATACTTAAGCTGTTTCGTCCCCCCCCCCCCTTACTCTGCGCCACCTCAGACCTTCAAAACTAGCTCCTCTCGGAGAGCAGGCATTAAGCACCAGGCATGGTATGTGGTCACTGTTGTGCTAATTGGGAGCAACACTTAAAATTTTATCTCTGAAGCGCTAATAATGCACGCTTCTGACAAACCATTGAATAAGTAATGGTTTTGGTGGAGTGCGGGGGGGTGGGGGGGAAGGACATGCACAGAATAAAATATGTGGAGAGCACAGTTGTACGCGAGCGAGCTATTTGATTAGGGGCTGTAGTCGTATTGAATCCATATCCTTTGGGAGCGCAAACAAAATTACATCTTCATCTCATCAAACATTCAGCCATATTTAAGCATTCAGCTGATCAAGCTTTATCATTCCCTTTATGACTGCGTGGAGACAATGATGCCCCCGTCCTCTCTTCTAAACCTTGAAATAGGATTCGCACAATACGTCCGCGCTGCTTTAGCNCGTATAATAAATACACATTTACTTTTAGCATTATTTAGGAAAAATACTTAACGATAAAATGAATGGGTCGTGTAACTTTAAAAGGCGCCCACTCTCTTAAGGTAAATCATTTTCCATCCCGTGCATAGATAATCTTTTTATGATGTAATTTGGTTTTGTCAAATTGACAGTCTTCATTCTCATGAATATTAATTCAGCTGTTAATATGTCAATAGTCGAACACAGCACTGTAAAATTAGAATATGTATGCAATAAGTGTTGTAAAAGTGCTTGGGCAAAAACAACTGATGACATAATTGTATTTACACCGATCCCTGAAAAAATTAAAACCACCTCCTTAACATTGTGTAGGTTCTCCTAACAGCTCGGTCCTGTGAAGGCACCTACTCCACCTGACCTCTGGAGATGTCCTGTGGTGGCACCAGTAGTTTAGCAACAGATTATTTAAATCCTGGATTTTGCAAAGTTACTCCTATGGGGCTGATCCTTTAATAAGATTTTCTTTTACATGGGTACTCAATGTTTCCTTATTTGTCTTATATTTTTAATATAGAAAATAACAGATCACATTGCTTCCACTTTTTTCCTGCTTCCAGTAATGCNTCCTACTTCCCAGTAAAAGCAATGACACACACACACACACACGTCCACTTGTTGTAAAAGAAAACATGATTCACCGTACCTTCTTGCATTGATCCAGTTCTGACTCATATGTGCCCATTGTAGGTGCTCTAGGTGAAGGTTAAGCCTTGACGTAGGAGCTCTGACTGGTCTGTGGCCCATTATGCAAGTAATCTGCAATGCCCTTGGTGTTCAAAGTATTACAAGGTATGTATTACTCCACAGATAACNTCCTACTTGTCATCAATATTCACAGATGTGCCGAACTGTAATTATATATGTTGCCAGTATATGTGCAACGCTAGATATCTTATATGACATACAATGAGAATGTTTTAATATTTAGTTATATATACCACGATGTAACTGTTTCAGGTGATATAGTCGGTCCATTTCAATACTCATTTGGAAATGTGTTTGGTGTATCAATTTCATAAGTCTTAATGGGCCAGATTCATATCTTTAGGCACTCATGAGTTAGTCAAGAGTGGGCAAAACCATGTTGAATTGCAGGGGAGTTAAATTTTATTAGTTGCAAGCAATATTAAATTTGAGAGATGATGTTTCCAGCCCAAGTGTAATAACAGTGTAACAGTAACGCTGATCAGTATCTGTGTGCAACATGCAACAATAAAGTATTCTCCCTGCATGCAAACACTGACATTCATTTTACCCCCCACCCTGCAATTCAACATGGTTTTACCCAATCTTGACTAAGTCATGAGTGCCTAAAGATCTGACTCTGGCCCAATGCAACAAAAAAGTTAAAAGCATAATGAAGTTTGAGTATACACTGCTCCTCAACATGATCCTACACAGGTCAGTAGGGCTATACAAAGAAAATATGTGATCTATAGATGTAATATACACACAGCTACAGTTTCCAATGATTCGATCAGTCTGTTTCAATGACTCTATTCGATCTTTCAGATTGATCAATCTAATTGTTAATTCAGGACTCACTAGTCCCAATCGTTGGCACAGTGAACTGGCTCTTCCTTCTTGGACCACATTTGGTAGATGGTCACAATACATATAGAGAACACCCAACAAGATCNCCACAAGAACCAGCTTTGGTTTCTCTGAACCACTGTTGTTTCCATCCCAATGTGACCCATGTCAGAGTGGCTCAGATCCTTACCCAATTATCCTTCTTACAACACATCATCTCCAAGAAGTGACTTTGCTGAGTGTATCCCACCCTGTGTAAGTAATGAGATAATCAGTGTTATTCACTTCACTTGGCAGTGGCGTCAATGTCTTGGCTGATCGTGTATATACTTCTACTACATATAATTATCACATTACATAAATCCAGTCATGTCCCCTCTCAGCTTGGCATATTGTGAAATATGGGGTGGTACTGACATAGTTGACACTTTCATTGCCCATCCATACACAAGGAGGATGACGCTGAGGTAACTATCCAATAGGATATGTATGCAAAACTGGACCAGTATAGCCCCCCTACTGGTTCTCACTTATCCAAATCATCACAATGATATGTATGTATGCTTAACAAATGTTTATCTTCATTTGACATTTTATGATACTATTAATAAATTAAATGACCCATAAATAGTTTTTTCCTAAATAGAAGTAGAAATACNAAATAAATGTACTAATAAGACAGGAACAGAAGTAGAAATAGAAAACTGATGAAACTTTGAAAGAGGCAAACATGCGTGTATCGAAGAATGCCCATGATTTGTGATTTGCACATGTGCATACATCTAAGCGACACAATAAAAACAACATTCCAATCTTCTGACTTTTGACATCTGCTGACAGTGGCATCATTATTGAAATTTACAGTTTGTACAAGGAATAAAATGGTTAATTGCATGGATCTGTGGATAGAAATGAATATCCCNAGATATGATCTAGCAGGTTGTCTTATCCTTCATTACTTGTACATTGGTGTGGGTAATGCATTTGACTCATGTTCAAGACACCAAAGTTTGGATTCCAACCCATTTTAATGTGNAATAGGCTTGTAACCCTCTGAACTTTATTTTATGAATGGTCATAAAATGATGGTTGTTTTGGTTCTTCTAACTCGCATTTAAGTCTAAAAGAAGATATCTTATATTGATTTTGAAAGGGACAATACTGATTTATAAAATGGGAACACCTGTTACAACAGCAACTGGAAGGTAAAGATTTATACTTATGAACTAATCCCCAGAGTGATTGCTGGACACAAAGAAGTGTCTTAACAAGAAGTTCAATTTACTACAAAGTCCATAAAGAATCCAAAACATGCAAGAAAATATAGTAAATTAATACAGTAAACTGTTGGAGTATGTATGTTAGAAAGCCAGATAAACTGGNAAAGATAGGTAGATGCAAGTCCCCATCTGATATAATCAGCAACAATAAATATNCCAAAGCAGGGCTTGAAGTGGGGGGTATACGGGGGTATGCCATAANGNCTCATCTCCCACTGATGTAATTGAAATACTACAAATCTCCATTGACTTCTATTATATTCAGTGTTTCCATACACCCACTTCTAAATTTCCACTTCGACCACTGTCCCAAACAATACAGGAGTCAAGGATGGCAGCCAGAAAGTGTGTCATCATAACGTATGAATTGGAATCTGGACAATGGGGCCGATTCAATCCCGCGCGAAGACAGGAAAAAACGCGAAGTGCTTTTTCCCGTCTATTGCGGGACTGAAAACCTCGCGTCTTTTTGTACGCACCTCTATGAGGAGCGAACGAAAAAACGTGAGATTTCCTGCCTTACGCAAATAGCGTAAGGCAGAAAANGATCGCGCCTAAAGGATTGAATCGGCCCCAATGAGCAGTGACAACATTACACTGCTTACCTGTGACACTACAAATGACTGCATGCATAGCTCATTCCTGTTTTTTACCTTTGGAAATTTGATCTGCTTCTTAACAAGCATTTAGAAATATAGCTTAATGTGTGATTTCGTTTTAAATTTAAATCTTCCTTTGTGTAACCCAGGGGAGGTGTTGTCATATTATACTTCAATAATATTCATTGATTAAAATTGCTGCCATAGTGTAAATGAATGTATATTAAATGGTTACTATATTGCCAAGGAAACCAATTAATAGGTCTGGCTCACCAGCCACAAATAGGACTGACTTGCCAACGCCTCTGCTATATGTATATGTATATGTATTATGCTCTGCTTAGTAGTGAAAGTGATTGGTGCTCATAATGTTTTGTGTCTTTACTCTTCATGGTTTAATAGGAACAATTTATATAGGTGGAAGAAATGGAAAGTGATATCANACAAAGCCAGATATACATTTTATAATAAGAATATTATCTATTATTTGAAAACATACACACACAAAATGAATTGCTCCACAAAGTTCACATATTTGACATTTTTAAATTGCAATGGCTTTTGTTAATTGGAAAACATATGGTACAAACATGATTTAGCAATATACATAAGAATTATACATGTTTTTATTTCCTTGCAAACATGAGTTGCCATAAAGTAGGGTGGTTATGATGCTTTTCCTTTATATTATGTTAAGGCATTTTTGGTGTTCATACATTCAGTGTAATAGAGAATAGACTCTATTACTTGATCACACGNGTTGACAAATTCCATTATTCCGGCCTGGACACTACTGAACGCCATTTATAATAATGTGGAAACTACGTTACGTCATTTTTTAACACTTAACATTTTTAAAAGTACTGAAGTTCATTATTAATAATGAGGAGAAATCNTATCGTCNTTACGTCCACACTAAGACCAGTATNAAAAATACAGATTTCCTTTTTATTAATATTATTATTAATATTAATAATAATGGTGAAAACTACTGCATATTAATATATAGTAAAACTTCTGTGGGTCTTTAAATGATACTCAATATTTTTGTCAAGTTTGTCACGTTCAACGAAATAAGTTTATTTAGTTACACACGCATATACAGAACTGCACNGGAGGATGCTGTGTAAATAATGATGTTGTTGCTAGCACTGGAGACAACTTACAAAACACTCCCCGAACCAGGGACATACCGTAACATAGTGGACACACAGTGACTGATAACTGAGGTTATCTCGCTAACTTCTTCGTTTATCTATGGACATTTTTGTCTGTATACCAACAAATCATCCGTCTTGTTTGGTTCTAATCTGGTCTACTCTTGGGCCTANATTTACTAAACAGGGAGATTGCAATGAGATTAAAAAGTGTGACTGTTGCCCATAGCAACCAATCAGATTTAAACTTAGTTTCATTTTACATTGGAGAATGTGAGCTTGAATGTGATTGGTTGCTATGGGCAACATCCCCACTTTTTCCTGCATAGTGAATGTAGGCCTTGGTCTTAGCAAACATCTTTGATGTAATACAACTTGCATTAAATGATTAGTGACTTTAGGAGGTAAGATTACTGTGGTTCTTGCTGGTTATTTTTTATGTGGGGTTTGTAATGTATATTAGCCACAAACCAACACAGAAACCATACACATGCATACCACATGCAACACTAAGATTTAATTAAAAGGGTATTANTCATGCTAATTACATCAAATTCTTTACATTTCATATACTTGATAATATAGCATGTAACATGCCTGGCTTCTATTGAAAAGTGTTGGCATTCTATAAATTACATAGTCTTTGATGGGTAATTTGGTACTTGTAGTTCCACGGCAGTTGTGAGTTCCCTCTCTGTGATGGACAGCACAGGGCAAATATNTACCAATCAATAATTAACTGTGCAGGAACAATAAAGGCCAGCGCGGGGTAAGGAAATCAAATNCTGTTACTGAACTATTTTGCACTCTTCATGTTTATAAACCACTTTAAATTCTTCCTCTGAAAGCAGGAGGGTGCAAAGAGACCACTTTTAAAAATTATTTTCAATACAACAGAAGCCTAGAGGATAGACGATTGGTGAAGAAACTTGTTACCATGACGACAGTCAATAGGTTAGGTGACCTCTTTTAAACCAATTGGATTGCAAATTCATATCTAAGGGGATAATGCATTTTTTATATCTTCTGAAGTAAATACATTTTTTTTTTTTAAAGAATAAAATATTTTAATAAGATATTGTCATATGGCACTATCGCAGAAAGCAAGGATTAACTGGCATTGTTCATAATGATGTGTTTACATGCAAACCAGTAGACACTTAAATGGATCGTCGTTTTAATTGGTTTATGTTGAAAGATTCTTTGATCAGAAATAACAGTAATATATATTAGCATGCTGCATTTTAAAGTGACACTGCCTTTCATTAATCAAGTGGCTGTACGGTTGATTAATTTGTACAAGGTTTAAATTGCTATGAAAATTTATCATTCATAGCCATGATCTCCATTTACATATATGTTAATTATGGTAAATGTAATCTGTCTCTGAATCCTCTGGGCTGCATACTAAAAGGAAATACTGATCACAGAGGATGCTTACATACCACTTACAAAGTGAACTCTTACTGGCATTCAGAAAAGTCAGTATTCCTTGTCAAAGACANAAGGAAATTCAAACATTTTTTTCTGAAGGCAAGTTCAAATACGAAAGAAGCTACCTTTTTCAAGTGATTTTCTCATCCAGTGCCAAAACGCTCGAGAAAATGAGTCTATTTCTTTGTCCTAACTAANAGAATTACCTCGACGCTCTAAAAGGGATTTGCATTGGCGGGTAATAATAAGGATACGTTTTTAAATATATCTGTTAAATAGACGAATTAAGGGTTTTAGCAAGTCTGAAACAATCTTTGTAACATAATTAAAATTAATTACATCGCTCTGCGGGGATAATGTTGAGGTCTGGCAGTGCCCTCCACTCATAATGAATATGGGTAATAATTGCAAACTGTTAGAAAGGAAAAGGGATAACAATGTTGCAATGTGATCCTCGGGGTTTGCAAGTAAAGGTATGTTTGAAGTAAAAAATCTAATGAGTGGAATAAACTTCTGTGCTTGGATAATTGTAATACTCTTATTGATTCTCATATTGATGTTGCCATGTTCATCGTAATTTTTATTTAAAACAGTTCAAAGAGAACGTGTTATAGCAGAAAGCTTTGAAAATAGCATCTAAAAGCCAAGGAAAGATGACGTTGGCATTCAGTTGCCAGTTGGACAATCAACTGAATTTCTAATCGACGAAGCACACGCAATGACTGGAGACAGGAAAAGGCTGTTGGGCAAAGTTAGGAGTAACTGCAAAAGTGGTGAAACTCTCCGCCTGGAAACCCCATACAGCAATGGTTCCCAAACTGTGTGCCGTGGCTCCCTGGGGTGCCGCGACGCCCTCATTGGGGTGCGCTTAAACTCATTGGACAAGTACCATGTAGCATCTGGGTATGTGTGCACCAGATCAGGGCTCGAAGTGGGGGGTTATACAGGGGTATACCATACTGGCACTTCTTCCACTGATGTAATTGAAATACTACAAATCTTTATTGACTTCCATTATATTCAGTATTTCCATACCGTCACTTCTGAATGTCCATACCGCCACTTCTAAATTTCCACTTCGACCACTGCACCAGATGTTATTGTCCTATAATCAAACATACACAACTTTGTTCCATAGATTTGATTATCTGTACTGGGACCAGGTTACATTTTATGCTTGACTAATCCCTANACTGTTGACAGGGAAATTGCAGCAAATCGCAGCAAGGGGGTGGTAGCAAGTTCGCATATTAAACTTAAGGTAGTTTTTTAGACATCCTCTTGGATGGAGTTGCGCTCCTAAATCCAGGGCCTAAATTTANTTACTAGGGAGATGGTAGGAAGATTGAAAAGTGGAGATGTTGCCCATAGCAACCATCAGATTCAAGCTCTCAGCTTTATTTTACATACTNGAGAATGTGAGGTTGAATCTGGTTGCCATGGGCAACATACCCACTTTTCAATCTCCCTGCAATCTCTCTCACTGCTTAGTAAAGTTAGGCCCAGAACTCTTTTTATAGATTTCGAATTTGTCTCCACCAGCAGTAGTTTTGCAAAGGATTTGCTCTAAATTCTGATGTTATCTGCACTACAGGATAGTAAAATGATTTGGCAAAGCTTGAAAATGTCCCTGAAAAAATAGACATTTTAGAAAAATTTACTTAAATTGTATTTATTGTTTTGTGCGACATATAAAATACTGTACTTTGGCTTCAAATGTTATTTTTCTTATTGCGTATATGTCTGTTTTCAAAATGTCTTGTATTAAAAAATAGATTTNAATTATTCATGACATCAATAAATGTATACACAGTTTTACTGTTTACTGTTTTACTGTTTTTAAAAAAACAAATACAGTTTACAACCTATCCATAGAATGCACGTGAAAGAGGCACATTGCCCACACTTTGCAAGTCAAAAAGTATTGTATTTCAGCTTATTCACTGCTGCTAAAATCTATTACAAAATGAAAAAAGCAGAATGTAGGAGTTCAAGTAAAGAGAAAAGTGTATAAAAGTGTATAAAGGTGAATTAATAACCGTGAGAGAAATGAACCAAAATGTATTAAATTAAAATTTAAATTAAATCAAAATTTTATTCAATCTGCAACAAAATTACTGTACACCCAGACTAAAATATCAGGCATTTTTATTTATTAAAAAAAAAGACGAAGTTGTAATAACAGATTTAAAAAAAATAAAATACAACCACTGAATAATGATTATAAATAAAAGTGTAAAGACTGTCTAATTTGGCCTCTTAGGATTGTGTCATTTGAATTATAATAGCTTGATCAGGTGTAATAAATGAAACTATGCCATGTCAGTTACATTTAAAAAATCTTTAAGTCATTATACAACTTTGTATTGATGAAGAGTCCTAAATGTGACCTATTTCCTCATAAGAGTGTAGTATGGCCCACAGTCTCTGTGATTTTGGACCAGATTTTAAACTTATGGGGGTCCCCTCTAGTAGGGTCCTCATTGAGAAAGAAATTCCACGACTGGAGTCTCAGGTTGGACAGAGCAAAAGTCCCAACCCTAGCTCCAACAACAGTAGGTTGTCCTGTGCATTGGCTGATTGTGAATTGGTAGGTCTGTGGCACTCCACCCAAAGTGATGGAACATATGTGTGGAGCATCNGGAGCTCAAATCATTGTGTGGAAAATACACACTTTTTGGAAGGGAGAGGAGTACTACAGTACATTAAGGTTTTGATAGTTTTGGATAGTGTATGAATGCCCATAAAAACTACTAAATCCTGCCGGTAGAGTCACATACCCAAAAATAATTTACCATTGTTACCATTATTATTTTCAAATTAGGTAAGTCCAGATAGTAGGGATGCTCCAGTTTTGGCTTTTNTGGCTCAGATCACTGAGATGTCTATTTTTTTTCTTTCATATATACAGTATATGGTACTTATGTGTTGGCATGAATTACAAATTACATATCTAGAGGGTGTATTAAATGTCACGAATCACTCTAAACTACCTCTTTGTATCATTTACTTTGTGTGTGGTTAGACAAAATCACTTATTAATTTTTTGCAATAAATTATTCTTTTTATGCCTTGACATGTTGTCTTATTTTGACTAATTAGCTAAGGGAAGGTGCGCGTTATGTGATTTGTATTAATTATTATTATGTTTTATGTTATTAGCAAGCCAGTGGAAAGGATTAGATGCATTTACTGTACAGTATATTTATGGACCAAAGTAAAATTATTGTTACCCAGACGTAGGTATTTAGACACCTCAAATCCATCATCATGAATTTATAAAGAAAATGTTGAATTAATGGATAGGCTTTGTCTTAAAATAAAAAAAAAATCAAAAGTTATGGTTATAAATAAACATTGTACAGATTTTTATAGAAAGAAAAACAGGCAAAATTGGAAGTCTACATTCTGACCTAAACTCAGAAGAACCAATATGACTTTCTATAGATTTTTTTTTATAGATGAAAAAAAATAGTTTTAATTTATTTATTATTATTTTTAAGCCTGTAGTGTTTCAGTATGCCTAGTGAATAAGGCAGTGACAATGGATCAGCAGTATTTTCACCAATAATAATATGTGTCTATGTCTTGTCTGGCCCAGTGGTGAACATAGTGAAAATGTACTGGGCTCTGACCTTCCAAGGGACCTTCAAATATCATCCACCCAAGGTCCAGGGTCTTGCANATGACATTGTATTGGGAAGACATTATAATGTTGAGTTTGTGGGAACTTTAGCCCTGTAAAGTGTGCCCTGTAATTATTCCATATTGTAATATTGAATTTTAAAATCCAAATAATGTGTTAATTATTACAAAGACAGTCGAAACAACAATGCACAGACATTACAAACTCTGGATCCTCTTAGTCCTGTTATGACCACTTCTGTATACTGTCCTTCTGGAACATAAATAAAGCCTGCAATATATATATATATATATATATATATAT
>JABWIB010004698.1:16896-27589 GCA_016617825.1 Platyplectrum ornatum
GGCAAGCGGAAGGCACTCCAGATAGAAGAGATCATAATGATGGTTTACTCATTGGCTCTGACTATATTGGCTATTATGGGTTTGTCTTCCAGAGGCAGAACTGATCATAGCTAGTGGAGATTGGTTCCTGTTGCTCTGGTGATAATGAATTTGGCAACGAGTCGGCGGCATCACAATGTTGTTGGCTGTGTTATTGCCAAAATCCTTCAAACAAATATAATAATGAAACAAAATTGCTACTTTATCTCTGTTTTGCTCCTATGCTGCCTCTTCTCGGCCTGGCTCTGCCCCTTATTCTGCTGTCTCTCCACGGCCTGGCTCTGCCCCTTATTCTGCTGCCTTTCCTCGGCTGGACCTGCTAGCCCCAGCTGCCTCACATTGGCCCTGCAGGTACCCGCTGCCACTCCTCGTGCCTGCTGGCACCCACTGCCACTCCTTGGCCCTGCTGGCACCCACTGCCCTTCCCCAACCCTGCTGGCACCGCTGCCCTTCCTTGGCCCTGCTGTTTTCCTTTGCCCTGCTGCCACTGGCTGCCAGCAGGGCTGAGGAGAGTCCACAAGTGTCAGCAGAGGAGAGGAAATTATTTTGGAAATGATTTTATTGAAATGAGAATATGCAAAATGGTCTTTCCGCCANGTGCCTCTAATAACTTTATTAGCACAATATAATGTATTGTGGGAAATGTGAACAATCAGGGTGTAATTACCCGGCTCGTCATNACGTTTGTGGTCTGATTATCTATTGTTTCTCACAATGTAGAATTTCGAGGAATAATTTGAGGACTTTAGATGAGCTGCTTTCCCTCCACAGGTTCCTGGACATCAGAAGGAGGATGCAGGCCGCGGAAGAGGCCTGCGCTCAGCTGGAGGATGAACTGCTCTGTGAGTTGATGGTGCCTGTCATTGTGTAGTATGGCTGCTGTTACTAGGAGCAAGGGGAGACCTAAGGACATGCCGAACCAGACATCTGCCATTTTTCTGGGGTTCCCATTATTCGCTCAGTGCATCAGACACTGTATCTTAACAATATCAATGTACAGCACCATGCCACGAATCCAGGGAGAGCTCATTACCAAACTCAAACATGTAAAAGAAAGTGCAGAAACAAAGATCCCAGTCATAGGTCAGGCTTTGTACCCTAGATATTGGGAAACTACAATTCCCAGCATGCTCCAACTGCAAAGGTACAGCTATAGCTTATATCCATACAGTTTGTTCAGATAGGGTGTACCATTTGTTTTGCACATTCCCCTAACAGATATTCCGAAGCAATTCTCTCTATAGATCCTTTCACAGGGGGGTGCATTCCCATACACATGCATGCCTGAACTCCTTCCCCTGCTCTTGCAAGACATGCAAATAAACCATCACGTATCAGGTACCTCTGTGCGGATCTGCTTACAGATGAATGCAGAATCGCACAGAGCCTTTTGGCATCTCCAATAAAAAGCGTTAAAAGACCAGAATGCCTTTTGGATGCGTATTGCGCCTTTAGTCTGCACANGAGAGGGAGGGTGACATGGGAGTTCTGTTCCCTCTTATGTGCGGACTATCGGACTTTACCGGAAAACTCACAGATGTCTGGATCTGGTCCATTATTATTATTAGTATTGGTATTATTAGGTTTAGTATTCGTATTATTATTATTAGTAGTAGTAGTTGTAGTCATATTTATAAAGCCTCTCCTGGTACCTTGTCTTACAGTTTGTGAAGATTGCCGACTGTACTTTAGAGACTCTTGCCCTCAGCATGGAGCACCAACGTTCATCCTGGACACCCCTGTTCCTGAAAATGTACCTTCCCGTGCTCTGCTTTCTCTGCCAGAAGGGCTTGTGGTGAAGGAGAGGTCACAGGGAGGTTTCGGTGTTTGGTGTACGATTCCCATCATCCCACGGGGCTGCATCTTCGGACCATACGAAGGGGACATACTGGTGGAGCGCAACGAGTGCACCATTTACTCATGGGCTGTAAGGATGCCTCTTAGTTCTCCAGTATTTGTAATTTTTTCATACAAATGTCTCTTCCGTGTCATTGGGTAAAACATGTATGTATGATATGCTTTTTGATTTGGTTAATTAGTTACTTTACATGTTANAATGTTAAAATGTTCAGTAATTTAAGGAATAAATATCAGTATGGGTTGTACCATGCAGAGAGAGTAGAGGTTGTAAGCAGTCCGCTTGGGCTGCACCATGCAGTGAGAGTAGGGGTGGTAAGCAGTATGCTTAGGATGTACCATGCAGAAAGAGTAGGGGTGGTAAGCAGTGAGCTTGATATGTACCATGCAGAAAGAGTAGGGGTGGTAAAGCAGTCTGCTTGGGTTGAATCATGCAGAGAAAGTGGGGGTGATAAGTAGTCAGCTTGGAATGTACCATGTATAAACAGTAAGGGTAAAGCAGTCTGTGTGCGGTGTGCAGTTAATAGACTTTGACAATGGTTCAGTATACTGAGTCAATGAACCAAAGTACATTATGAATGTATGAGGTGTAGTTCATTGGCATATTGGAATAAATGGTTAGTTTACAACATTAGCTAATTATCTGCATAAAGGGTTATAGTTAGTCTTTGCTGCTTCTATTACTTCATTGTATTCTATTACTTTGTTCAGATTCGAGACAAGAAATCCTATTTTTATATTGATGCCAGTGATGACTCCAAAAGCAGTTGGATGAGGTAAGACCATCAATAAAATTCCCATAACAGACAGACAGACAGACAGACATACATACAGGCATATAAAGTTAACATCTCCAAACATTGTGACCTGGGAAGCATTGTATCACTGTGGGTATGGCAGAATGGGATGGTGATTTGACAGCTGATGTGTCTGTGTTTGAGATCCTATATTACATCATCAGAAATGTATGTAAGATTGTATAACACGCACATCTGGGCAAAACCATGTTGAATTTCAGGGATAGTCTTTGCATGCAGGGAGGATCCTTTACTTTTGCTTATTGAAACACTGGAACATCAACTCTAATACTNTTTNCGACAGATGATTTTTAACATTGTTTTGCCCGGGTGTAATTTCCACCTAATTTTCACTTATTTTCGCACTTTGAAAACAGTCCTATAAAATCTAAAATTCTTTCATACATGTTGCGGACTGAATCCACAGAGTTGATAAATGTCATAAATAAAATATCCTGACGTTGGCTTCATAGAGGCAGCTTGCCTTGAGGTTATCTTCAGTAACTAAAAATGATTGTGTCGTGATGCAGATTCANATTCCTTTTTTCGGCAATATAGCATGCAGAAAATCCTTCTGACACCCTGTCACATAACAGCCTGACAAAATCTGGAGCTCTACATGGAACGGACACAGCTAATTGCCATTCCCTGTTATTATGTTCGTATTTTACACAATTCTTTTTAGCTTTGTTGCAGTCACAGAGATTATTATATTATATAGAATGCATATTATATGATTTCTGAGATGGATGATAGATTTATGTACCATTAATAATAGTAATAATAATATTAACAATGTCATTCATAAGGCACCAAACTGTATTTACAGGTAACACAGTACAAGACAGAATATGGGGGTACAAAGTAAGAACATAGTATAAAGTACAGCATAGTAGAGTATGAAATTCATTCCAGATTTATGTGTAAGCTAGGGAGAAGTCCTGGATGCACGAGTGAGCGGTAGTAATTTAGGATGTAAGGCGGTGGTCGTCTGCAGAACGTAGGAGACACGAGGCAGTGTGGATGGAGATAAGCAAGGTGAGGTATGGGGGAGGAAAAGGAGAGAGCTTCAAGACAAGAACCCAGAGAGCTGGTATTTGTTAGTAAACCGCTCATTTTCCTGTGTTTTTGTGACTTTGGACAAGATCCAGACTTCAGAACGGTTAGACACACAAAAGTCTACTTGTATGGAGTGCGTTCTCATACGTAACCACAGTGTGCAAGCATGTTCTTACACAACCTACAAACGTAAGGCGCTTGAGTAGCCAAAGATGACCCAGTTTCAATACCTTGACACATCTCTAACCCTTGGAAGTCTTTATTAGGTGGGTTAACCAGTATTGGGTNTTCTTCCTTGTTTTAGATTAACCAGCATTAAGTTTTGCCAGCCTGAGCTGGGGTAGCCATCAAGAGGAGACCCACAATGTGGAGTCCTCTCGCTATCATTCCTGGGTTCAGTTCCCTAAGGGTATCAAGCCTTCACAATAAATAAAGCCCGTCCTCCAGATAAAAAACCCTCGTTANTATAGTACTTGCCTTCACCCCCCACCCTGTGCACTCAACACTGGGTTCAGATCTCTCAGGTTGCATCCTAGCTTTGAATAGGAAATTTTGTTCTTCAGAAGTATATATTGCTGATTGTCCAGATACGATAAATAACAGGTTTAGCGGCCCATTTTTAGTACATATGGAATTATTCTGGTTTTGCTCATTTATGACCTCGCGACATCTTGCCTGTACAGCTTAATTTTCTTTTCAATTTTACCTCCAGGTACGTGGCTTGTGCCTCAACAGATGAAGAACACAACCTTACAGTCTTTCAGTACCGGGGTAAAATCTACTACCGCTCTTGCCAAACTATTCCCTCAGGCACAGAGCTGCTTGTATGGATTGGAGAGGAATATGCCAGAACCTTGGGTCTCAAATTGGGTAAATGTATTGACTTCTGATGTTGGTAACAAAATAACTGATTGTAAATTAACAAACCCACAGATAAGCAAATACGGTATTGAAATTGCGGTTTACAAGCCCACTATATCTGACTAGTTGCAGTAAAGCTTACATAGGACCCTAGTGGCAGCAAATAAGAACCACACTGCCCATCTAGTTTTTGTTTTGTTTTTTTTAGCTATACTTATATAGTATTGCTAAATCTTTTCTTTTTACTGTGTTTATTAGGTGAGCATTTTAAGTATGAGTTTGGAGAGAAGGAACTTCTCATGAAGCTATTCCAAGATTTACAGCTGAAGACACATGAATCCATGTCAAATCACATATCCACTCAAAGTCAGTACCTCTGCAATGATATGGTCAATCCTATAATACAGTCTCACAAGCAAGGTTACCCATTAAACAACATAGGTCATTCATCATCCAGCTTCCAATTGCTTGAGGGAACTCAGAACTTAGTGAGCCTTGGTCGAGCCCAGAGCCGTTACTGGACCTTTTTTGGCTTCCAAGGCGATGCCTACGGACGAATCATTGATAAAACAAAAATTATCTGCAAACTGTGTGGAGTCAGGCTTTCCTACAGTGGTAATACAACTAACCTGAGGCAACATCTTATATATAAGCACAGACGAGAGTACAATGAATTGGTGGGAACACAAGGGGCAGTTGTGGAACCACAAAAATCCATTGAATCTGTGTCTCCCCGCGAGCTGACTTCCAGGGCCATTGTTACGCCTACTGTTGGTAGAACAACCAAAGCTGTGGCGGATTTTATTGTCCGTGACCTGATGCCTGTTGAAATAATTGAAGGCGAAGGTTTTGGCCAAATGCTGTCTATACTGGACCCCAATTACAAACTACCAGCAGCCTCTTTCTTGGCTCATACGATACTGCAGGAGATGCATATTCAGGCCAAGCTAAAAGTGGTGGAGCTTGTGAAAAACCTCCAAGAATGTTCGGTCAGCCTCGACCTATGGAAACACAGCGGTTCTTTGTCCTACCTCACACTCACTATCCATTACGTGAATGAAGGGTTCGAAACCAGGAATACTGTCCTGTCCAGTAGGGTCGTTTCAGAAGATCTTTCCGAAGAAAGCCTTAAGGCTGTTCTTCTCGATGTGGCAGATGAATGGGGGATACGAGAAAACACTTTCTATGCTGTGGGACTCAATAGCCCCTCTGTAAAAATAGCCGCTTCGAAGGTGGGATGGAAATCTCTGCCCTGTGTGGGGCAGGTGTTGAGAAGTTGCATAGAAGCTATACTCCAACACAATACCATAAAAAGTACGCTTGATAGATTCCGAAGACTTGTAGCCACCGTCTTTTCCTCCACTGCTCAAAATGAGGAGTTAACCACACATGGGCCTGTGTTGAAGGTTCATTTAAAAATGTTCTTAAGGGATGGCACTAAGTGGTACAGTATCTACACACTGCTGCAGAGCTTAGTTGATCATTCAAAGTTCTTTAAAGGCCTCATTGAGACATTGCACGGAGACAGTATTGTTCTTCAGCCAGATGACTGGTCCATCCTCCAAGATGTCGTAGACATTCTTAAACCTTTATCTATTGCTACCTCAACATTTACCAAAGATCAATTTGCTGGGTTGTCACTGGTGAAACCAGTGATAACCAGCCTGTTGTACAAGCACTTGGCACCCAACGAGTGGGACTCTGACTTTTCCAAGAACATCAAAAGGGCCATACATGAAGAGTTGAATTTCAAGTATTCTGACTGTGATGTCAATCAGGTTCTCAACTTGGCATGTGCCTTGGACCCTCGTTTCCGTGGCCTTGATTTCCTCAGCCAATCGGACCGCGTGGAGACCCTTCATTTACTGAAATTGGAAGCTTCCAGTTTGGCAAAGACGCAGTCAACAGAATCCGTCTGTGTTACACCTGAACCCCAAAATACAAGACCACCAGCTAAAAAATCTAGGCAAGACTCAGGCATAGAATTCCTTTTGGGGGACTTGTGTAATGTGAGAAATTCATCTGCTAGCACGGTTAACCAACAGGCAGAGCAAGAGATTAGCAGCTTCCAGACTAGCGAGGCCTCGTCTTTATGTCAGGATCCATTGCAATGGTGGAAAATGCATCACACCCAGTACCCGCTTTTGGCTCGGGCAGCACGTAAACTGTTGGCAATCCCTGCCACCTCTGTACCCACCAGCTGGTTGTTCACAGACGCTGGCTTGGCAGTTTACAGGAAAAGGTCCGCCCTTGCGGCAGAGCATGTAGACATGCTAGTCTTTCTCAATGGAAACAGGTTAATCCTTTGAACTCTTACTGGTGGTCCTTCACATTTGTGCCTCTCCTACTGTCATCCTGGCCACCATTTACAAGTGGCAACATATATCCTCCAGGTATGATCGAGTGCTTCCACTACTTTCCTAAAAAAGGACAAGCTATTGGTCCTTTCTCCAAACCTGTATCTGATCTGTACCCTGAGTAACCAGTACATTACTGGAATCTATACGTCTTCTTACCAGCATGGAGTCTATCACACTGGGCCCTGGTCTACTCCGGTTATCATTTATTTTTGGCAGAGAATATCTAGGTAGTAGGAGTTGCAGAAATAATCGTTTATTGACCATATTTTCACTGCTGCTCATGAGGAAAACCACTTTGGTCTATTGATAAAATTGCTCACACAAAGCAGGGGATAAGGCCCAATTATCAGCCAGTGTAGAGGGCCCTATCATCCTATAGGCTCATAAGGCTGCAGGGTTTCGCACTAACATGATCCAACTTTGTAACCAAGGATTGGCACAGGACTGTACATACCAAGAATTGGCACAATGGGCTGGATTCAGCTTTTCACTCCCATGACTTACACTCATGAGTTACACTCTCATGGGCAAAACTATGTTGAATTGCAGGGGGGGTAAAATAAATGTCAGGTAAAATGCATGCAGGGAGAATACTTTATTGTTACATGTTGCACACAGATACAGACCAGCGTTACTGTTACACTGTTATTAGACTAGGACTAGGAAACATCAGCTGTCACTTGCTGATTGCAATTAATTAAATTTACCTCCCCTGCAATTCAACATGTTTTTGCCCATGAGAGTGTAATAGTCATGAGAGTGAAAAGCTGAATCTGGCCCAATGTTCCCAGCATCATGTGATCTTTCCATTTTAAATTGTTTATGTTAGTTGAGCTCTGTCCCCCTTTAATGTTATATTCACACTTTGCTCTAATGTTTGGCTATTAATAACAAAGGAGGAAGTTAGGGGATAAAAGCAATGAAAACAATGACCTCAGTATTGCAATATGGCTACTGCAGCTTTATGAGACTCCATTCCTATGCCATCATTCATCTGTATCGTATATAGAGGAGTATGACCATGCAGAATTATTTATTTGATGTTTATTTAAGTTCATATAGATATATCCTTAGATTATTTTATGCTCTAAATCTGTGATATATGTTTTATAATTTATCTAGAACTATCATTTCAGGTTGTGTTACATGCACTACACATGCAGTCTTTTCTGACTATGTTACTCTTATTTAATTTATAATTTCTAATGTTTATTCTGTGGATACCCTAAGCTAATTAATGTCTGTCGCACTGTATAAACACAATTAACTTTCGAGAAGATTCGGCCGCAAAAACCTTACAGATCTGAATCCTTATAGGTTCCCCACTGTCGCTGAGTGTTACGCTGGCCACACACTAGTCCAGTGGTTCNCAAACTTTCTCGGTTGAGGCACCCTTAGGGTCTCCATCATTTTTCAAGGCACCCCTAAGACATAATAATTTCAAATTTTTACGTTTTTGAGTCAGAATAGTGTAACAACTATTTAGGTAAAGACAGAAATACTTCATGTTGATATTACATCTTGTTTATCTCCTATATGAGATGTAAAATTGTGCTTCTAAGTAATACTATCAACATAGCACTACGTTGGAAACAACATACCGTGGCACCCCAATGAGAGCGTCGCGGCACCCCAGGGAGCCTAGGCACACAGTTTGGGAACCACTGCACTAGTCTGTTATCAGCCCAATTCCACAATTCTCATGTGTGGGGAAGATTTTTATTTTTAAACGCTGATAAAGCACCAGCACAATTATCTGATTGGATGGAAAATCTGGTTGGTAATCCCTAGCTNAGTTTGTTTTCTGAGAAAAGAAAACATACTTACCATAGCTGTGGTTCAATCAGCGGGGCGTGATGCCTGCCAATCATAGCAGGTCTTCTCTCCTCATTCTAGTGTGTAGGGCTGAAATNGGGATGTTTCCCCAGAGAAATATCGTTCCGTTGTTATATTAGCCAGCTAAAGCAAGAAGAGAGATTCTGGGATGAGTTTATCCATGTCCCTAATATAGCGATTGTTATATTAGGGACAGGAAGTGTACAAGACTAAAACANTCTGTACAGCCCTCATTTTGTCTTTGATTTCGTGGTATACCTTTTTATATGGAGAAGATTTGATATTATTTCTTGGACTTCTTTAGATATTTATATTTAGTTCCCTTACTTGATCCTGTGGTTTACATTCAGTTTATACCCTGTTTATATATTGTATGGTAATCCTGATATGCACTTTATATTAGGGTGTAGGACTGAGTGGACTTCCTATAAGGTCCNTATAAGGGGCACAAGTCGACTGTTGAAGAAGCGCAGGATTAGTGTTCATTTTCATATTTGTTGTAGATTTCCAGGATACAGACATCTATTACCCATGTCTCCTTCCCCCAAATACTGTGACATTATGGAGTCACATGTTGACAAAAAAATTGAAAGCGAGCATTACCATGGCGCGCGGATATTGGTGCTATTGGATGCAATTTGAACCGAAGGCTGGAACCCATCCCACCTGCTNAATATATAAGCAATAACAGTATTTTAAATGACCTTGTATTCACTGACACTTGGACCTAGGCTTCAGGGAATACAATTGCAAGACATAGCAGCAGGAGAGAGGAGATAAGGACGTTATCGTTAAGTAGAATATGACTTTAATTGCTTTAGTGTTTTAATGACCTCAGGCTACAGGAGATTTTGACTGTCTATGGTTATCTGGTTGATCTGTATTGAAAGTGTGTGAAATAAATATTTT
The DNA here is from genome assembly GCA_016617825.1 of Platyplectrum ornatum. Taxonomy (NCBI): domain Eukaryota; kingdom Metazoa; phylum Chordata; class Amphibia; order Anura; family Limnodynastidae; genus Platyplectrum; species Platyplectrum ornatum. The sequence goes on from JABWIB010004698.1 coordinate 26,615, forward strand.
ACATGCCTGTGCTGCTCCATCAGTATTCATATTGTAGCTCCCAGTGACCCACTTATTGTACTTGAAAGCCTTTCTGGTTAGTTTAACACAGTTACTGATTCAACAAAAACATTATGAATTAAATAACATTCTATTTGGTACACTGTCATGTGTATGCTATGGAGAAAATACATCAATGTAATGTAATGGAAGGCATAAATCTTAAAATTGTTTGGGGTATTGTTCAATTCACCCCATTTTTTTAGTATTCTACTAATTCTACTGCCTAATAATTTTGNTTTAGATGCACTCCCATGTTTCACAGGTTAAACCAAAGTTTGTTCCTTCCAATAATCCATATTGACATTCTCTTATAATTAAAGAAAACTATGCATAGTATGGTGTGCAGAGCACAAGTATAGTGGCATTGTAAACATACCAGTATTGCTTGGAGTGTGACGGTATAATATGATATGCTATATCGTATATACCTTCTATGCTCCCACTAATTGAATTGAAAAGCTACAAATCTACATTTACTTCTGTTATTTTCCATATTCCTGTACCACCACGTCTAAATTTCCACTGCATACCACCCATTCATCTTTCTCAAACCTCCAATAATAAAGCCTTTGTTATACCTCATTCAGACCTGGCTAAAAATGGGTTTTGATCACAGACCCGGGTCCGATGCTATACACTTCAGTGTCGGGTTGCTGATCGAAACCCCTATTTTTAATCGTGTCTAAGACCTGTGGTTTTAAAAATGTCAATAATACTTTTGACCCCTTGATAACTTGCAATTTGGTGGTCAGATTATATATATATATATATATATATATATATATATATATATATATATATATCTGCAACGGATTTGACCCATTTTTTGTAATTTACTTTTTTTTATTAACATTTTTATTTCACAAAGTATGTTTTACAGTCTTTTTCTCTTCCGTAGCAAAGGATATACTTGGAATTTTGAAATGGTAAAGC
>JABWIB010004700.1:6860-21393 GCA_016617825.1 Platyplectrum ornatum
TATATATATATAATGTGGGCCCCAAACTGCTATAGAATATACACAAACATATAAAGGGGGGCCCTGTTGAAACGTTTGCTATGGGGCCCAGCCTTTTGTAGTTACGCCCCTGTTTACAATTATATTGTAACATAAATAAAACTTGTTACATATCCTCACATATCCTTACATATCCATATTTCATGTATTTCTTTATGATAAAATAAATGAAACATGTTTTCTGTATTGTTCAGTGGTCAGAAGGGAGTTGTCTATATTGTGCAATACTAATATATTTTAATATATTTTATTTTAAGCTGGAAAAGCAAATGTATTCATAGATAATTGCATCAATCATGACCACTAAACATAATGGAAATACAATAGTACTCCACAAACTCAATGGACCAGATCCAGACTTACGTACTATTGAACTTACGAGGGGAGGTAAAATGAATGTTATTTATACATGCAGGGAGAATACTTTGCTTTTGATTATTGAACAAAAATACTAACCAGTGTTACTGTTCCAAAGTTATTAGAACTGACTCATCTCTCAACTCTAATACTGTTTTCAATTAATGAAATTTACCTACCTTGCAATTCAATATGATTTTTCACTATGATATTCCAAAATGTAAATATATTTTAATATAAACACATAATTTAGATAAACTCACTAAAATAATTTAGGAAATTGTTTATATCACATAGTTATTGTTTTCATGAGATAGAAACATGAGGGTACATAGGATGTTCTAGTAAAATATATGAGTCACGGTCATAGAGATTACTTTTTAACACTTTTTAACACTTTTTAGATATAGGATTCTCATGTGTAGGTTTGAACACTTATGTAGGAAAATATTGTCTAGAATATCCTGCCACTGAATTTTTGAGGTATTTGTATCACATTGAAATAAGGTTTAGATTTAGGAATATCACCTAAATAGTATTAAGGAGAAATATTTATTTATTTATTTAATATTGAACATTATAGCACTTATGTATGAAGAGATTGTTTAGGTATTTGGTTGAAGTATCACATTTAAATAAGAAGTAGTAATAAGGAGGAATGTAATATTTTTTTATGTAGTTACTCATTCATTTATTTATATATATTTATTTATTTATATATATTTATATATATCCATGCACCTTATGTTGTTTTATGTATGTCCCTACAAAAAGAGGATACCATCTAAATCAATAAAGGGTGATGAATAGAGAATTGGAAAGAAATCAGAGTAGTAGGAATTTGTGTCATGCTATATCCACAGATGTGATTGGGTCTCGTAATGGAGCCATGAGGTCCATTCTAAATACAAATGTATTCCCAACGAGAATGTATATCCCCCAGAATTAAAGGGATCAGGAGGAATGAGTACATAGAAAGATCACAGCAAGAAATGAGAGGGAGATAGGAACTGCCGCTGAAATAGGAGGAAAAGGGAGGATATCCCTTTAAGAGAATAGATTGGTACAGGTACCATCAGCCGCCCTCTCCAAATGAATATCTGTTTCAAAACGTATGTTTTTGATATAGGAATTACATCTACAGCCTTAATGAACTATAAAAGTATATTGAAAGAAACCTTTTGGAAAATATAGAAGAATGATAAAGATCGTTCTAAAACGGAAGTGACGTTAAAGGAAACAACCTAGAAAAACAGCCCCAACATGTACGGAGATCCACTCACCTTTGAGAAAGGGACTTCCCCCGAAACGCGTCAGGTGTGGAGAGCCGGAGACTGCCGAGAGAGACGCCGACACCACTGCCCGGAGACGTCCTTCATCCGCCCCGCTGGGCCCGCGGTTTAACATCGGAAAGGAGGAGGACTGAGTCTGTTTACCATCAAGAGAAATTCGGGTACGCTATGTGCGGCTTGTCTCCCTGCAGGGAGTAAGGCTTTTTCTCCGTTTATGCTCATTGTTTATAGATGTAGTATTGATTGTTTTTATGAGGATTTGAATATGTTTGTTCTTATGAGTTTTTAACAATATTTTATTTGTATAACTTCTCTTTGAGGAAATTGTGAAATTAAAGAATATTGTTGGAAGTAAAGGGCTGCAACGTTTTTTACCTTTGGAACTGGAAACAAGACTTTTTTAGCTGGTTTTGAGACTATTCTATTTTGGAAATACTTACAGCAGGGTCTACATTTATATTGATGTTGTGGCTGATATATGTTATCCTCCCTTGAGCGCCCACTCTAATGTGTAATTTTTCTCTATAATATATATTAAGGTGGTAATTATAGAAACCACCAAACACGGAGAGGAGCGGCTGGGGTAGCGCAGTTCGAATTGATTGCCTTTTTGACATAGGAAACAGAACATAATCATCTGGAATATACAGGTGAGAAAAACACAGGGAATACTGGTATTTGTGCATCATAAACAGTCATAAACATATAACAGTATTGCTCTTTTTGTTAAATTGCATGTGGAAGACTACCTATTTCTGGCTGTGGAGTGCATCTTCCATCTACGGGACCTCTAGGACGGACGTCAGGGGGAGATTGATCACATAAAGACACCATTGATAAGCCCACGAGCAAGAACACATTGTGTGAGTAAAACCATTTATGTACAAGTGGTTGGAACTTACAGTGTGCACTATATTGTATATGTTCTCTCTTTGAGAAATATTTGAAAATTTCAAGTTTTTGTTTGAAGACGAGGAACTTATATTGAACACCTGCTGTGAATTGGACACAAATTGGACATTGATGCACATTTTTTGAGTACTCTTTATATTTATTCAATATTTTCTACTGTTTATTTAGCGCAGTCCTGTGGGTCCCCTTTTCTCTTGTTTGTGATACTATTTTGGTAGTGAGGTGTATACCCAGGGACCACATTCAGGTTGCTGCTTTTTGTGCGCCTATCTCTGGTTTTAAACTCTTGATTGTTTATCAATAGTACGTAAAGTCTGGATATGGTCCACTGTTCCTTGCAGTAGGGAAACTGCAAGTCAACATCTGTCAGCGCACTACTATTTACCAGAAACAGCAATATTAGCTGTATTGAGAGGCAAGGGAGTAAAAATTTATTTTTGCAGAACCTAGTAGTGAGCTAAGAGAAAATACCTTGAAGAATAAAACAAGCAATTTCTACTCTGCTGCATTAGTGTTTTATTCCTACACTTACTTTGCTGAGACAGCTTAATCATGTGTTGAATATGTTGACATCTAAATGGAAGCAATGTCATGCATGTACCTCAATAGATTTGTTATGTTTACATTAATATACAATCTAGCATAACACTTTATACATTTATATAATAGTGTGTATATTATAACACAAAGAACAAATAAAAGCTAAAAGCACCAACAAAAGTTATGAAGGCTGTGATATAAATTTCTCTTGTACTTAAAGGCAGGCATAAACAAGGTACTCCCCTTGATCCCATATACTCACAAGATGGTTGAAGTTTAAATGTTGTGCTTATTTTAACCCTAAGTACAATCTGTAATCTCTGTCTACTGGTACCTTCCCATCTTTATTCAAGCATGCGCTCCAATTCTGGGAAATTCCCATTTCCCAACTTCCATGCCCATCTAAACTGCTTGAGAGACCTGCCTACTGTCACCTCAGTGCCTTTCTTTCTTTACACAATCTCCTGGGCCCTCTTCAGTCAGGCTTTGGTCCCCAACACTCCACTGAGACTGTCCTCACCAGGGTAGTCAATGATTTCATCACTATCCAAAGGTCACTGCTCTCTCCTAATTCTCCTGGATCCTTCTGCTGCTTCCGATACTGTTGAATCTCACTGTTTGAATATTACAGTCACTAGGTATACCGGACTGCAGGTATTCCACCTCTCCTGCTCTTTCCGTATCTGTTGGATTACCACAAGGCTCAGTTTTAGGTCCACTGCTCTTCTCTATATACACCACTTTCCTTTTATAATAAAGCCATTTGGATTTTAGTATCATCTCTATGTATACGATGCACAAATTTACCTATCCACTCCTGACCTAAATTTACTAAGTAGGGAGATTGCAAGGAGATAGAAAAGTGGGGATGTTACCCATAACAATTAATCAGATTTAAGCTCTCAGTTTTATTTTACATAGTGGAGAATGTGAACAAGAATCAGATCCCCACTTTTGAATCTCACTGCAATCTCTTCGCTTAGTAAATATACCCCTATGTCTCAGTTCACGTTTCTATTTAAAACAAAACAAACCTGAGACACCTTTTCCCCCATACAAAATAAATAAAAACATATTGTAAATCAGGGTTAAATTTAGAGATTCACCATTTGCAGTGGCAGTGTAATCTGCTGGTTGCTGCGATTTCAATAGAAAATCATATATTTTCTTGTGTAATCACCTCAGCATGTTTTCAAATCTTACATAAGTCGCTAACTATATTGCATTTTTACACGATTTGTTGATTTTTTGATTATTCTGACTAACATAAACTCAAAACTCAATGGGCCGGATCCAAACAGTTTTAAATTGTACAGTAATGCTTCAGCCCCTATGTACAATCCATTGTCAAGCGAAAGCGATGCAGAAGATTTAAGGTAGGGTTCTGGCTGTGGATTCCCCTCCATAAGAATCACATTCAAACTCTCATTCCCCAGTATGTAAAATGAAAATGGGAGATTGAATCAGATGCTATGGGAAACATCCCCACTTGTCCAATCCAGCAATTCAGTAAATTTAGGTCCAGACCCCCTGGTGTGCAGCCTCATAACACTGCTCAGATACACTTACATTGATCTATAGGCATTTTGAATCACATGTTGCAATATGAAATATAATGGTCACTGTAGTTGTTTCATGAAAGTTATTAGATTGTGTTTCTAACCTTATTACGACTGATTTCTGTATACAAATCCCATAATGTCTGCCATGGTTTTTTATTTAACATATCTGCTGTGTTGTCTGGAATGGGGGGAGGTAGAGAAACTTTATTGTATATATTGGTATAACATTATAGATAAATGCAACAAATATTTATGCAGCATCAATGCAGTCTGTCATTAGTCACTGTTACGTTATTGAGTGACTGTAGCTGTGGAAATATTATAACACAATCTTTCAATGCTCCATTAAATGATATACGAGAATGCATTTCTGCTGTTTAGATTAAAAAATAGGTTAATCTGCTCAGACACGCGTTTAATTGCTCTTGTGTGCATATTACAGAGAAATAAATGATGATAGCCCCACTGAGGATTTGTCTTCTGTGCTCACACTGCTTATGAGAGAGATCGAGAGGCTCAGATCAGTGAGGAGGTATCTTGATTTAACTGACTGCGCATTCATTTAAAACAAATGACTAATAAAACCGTTTTCAGGAAAATTAGGAAATCTAGTGAGGTCTTCTCAGAGACTCCTTGAGGACGCATTACACTAGAAAGAAAACACTTGTCAGAAAGAGCCTCTCGAGGAATAACGTAAATCTATTGTTATAACACTTTACTATGAGTATGTACAGTATGTCTTCCCTATTAAATACTCCAAAGCTACTTATCACTAATTACACAGATCTTTAAGTCTTTGGTTAGATAACAGCAAATCTGGCCATAGACTAGAATACATTTACTTGTGTATATAGGAAAACCATAGACACAGATAAACATGCAAATGCTTGTATCATCATCAGATAGATGACATGAATCACAGTGTGGGGTATTTAGCCAGCAAGTGAACAGTTATCTATTAAAGTCACTGTAATGGAAGCAGGAAAAGTGGGAAAAATATCTAATAAACTTTGGTGAGGGTCAAAGGATTATGGCTGGATGACTGGGGAAAAACATTTCCAAATGACAGATCTTTGGAGGTGTAGTGATTTTTTGCATGTAGTGATTCTTACCTACAAAATAGCCACTATTTGGATATAAGGCATGAAGGATACAATTGATCAGTCCCTCAACTTTACAGGGATATAATAAGAAGTGGTTCAATCATGTACTTTCTATAAAGTAATACATATATTAAAGTCTGTAATTCCATTATGGAGCACATGAGTAAGACCAGTCTATGACTATGTATGTCATTCAGACAGAAGAATAAGGCTGGCTATACACTGGTGATATAAAAATACCAATAACATTGAATGTCAAACATGATCTCAGCTGACATAATAACTAGAACTTGTTCTTGCCTTTAGGGTGAGGTCAATGGAGGGCTCTTGTGTGCTGAACATAACTAAATAGAGCAGACAGCATCAAAAGGCAAATGTATCTATTTACATAAACAAAGAATAACCCTATACCCTTCAGGGTTTGGATGTGTTGTTTCCATCCTCTGCACAGTGACTCCATTGTTTATAGAATAAAAAACTCTCAAAAATTACTTCAACATACGAAATGCTAAAATGTAATTTATTCTACTCATTTGCTTCAGTATTGTACCATATGCTATTTACTACACATCCCTGCATGCCATGAGATGCACCTTAACCCACCAAACACCTCACTCCAAACACATTATTTATACTGTGGCTGTGACTTTTATAGATAGAAAAGCTGAGATGCTGCCATGACCCAAAGGAATCTCTCTCTGGAAACATCAGGCTTTCAGCTTAGACAGATTTCTGATTAGCAAATTAAGCTGGCCATACACTATAAGATAAATAGTTCCAATCGAAAGATTTTTCAAGAGTGGGTAAAACCATGTTGAATTGCAGGGGAGGCAAATTGAATTAATTGCAATCAGTATTACAGGTGAGAGATGATGTTTCCAGCACAAGTGTAATAACAGTGTAACAGTAACACTTGTCAGTATCTGTGTGCAAAATGCAACAATAAAGTATTTTCCATGCATGCAAACACTGACATTAATTTTACCCCCCCTTCAATTNAACATGGTTTTGCCCACTCACTTGTAAGTTCAATAGTACGTAAGCCTGTACGTTGGTCCTTTGCCTCAAAGCAGAGGAGGAACTAGAATTTTTTTAGGAATTTTTTTAGGAAAGGGGTCAATATAATGAGAAATGTAACCATCCCTCATCACGCATTCCATCGTGACATCTCATCCCGGGTTCAGAGATGAAACATGCCGTACAAAATCCCTTATCACCATCCCAGTTACATCCCATGGCGTGGCCAGGGTAGCATGCTGTATGGGCTGTTTGCATAGGCTATAATAAATCGCCAGTACAGTTGGAATGCTTTTGTATTGCTTTGTTTAGACAATAAAACTGATAAATGTGCACAGAGATTACAGTTGGAAATGTTATTATATTGGAAATGTGAAGTTAATATGTTTTTGTTTTAAGCTATTTTGGTTTTGTAATAAATAAAAAACAAGTCAGGACCGGGGTTCCTTCTAGGTGTCCTCGTTTAAATGAAAATATTATTTTTCTAAAAAATATGTTTATTGAAATATTAATAAATAATAAAACATTCCTTACTTATGTTACGTTTCCTATCTTGCTCCACCTGTATTAGCTTCGGTTAGTAACCGGTGTGGGCGGGAATTTGCGGGTTTACTTTACATATATATATATATATATATATATATATATATTCCTTCGCAGAATGTTTACAGAATAAGGTAGCGCAGCACTCCCACCTATATTTATTCTAAAATTTCCTGCATGATCATCTAGCATTGAATCAGGCCCATAGTGTGCAGTTTAGTTCTCTTCTATGATAGTCCAAATGGGACAAATTAAGACTTCAAGAAAAGTTCATTTTCCAATGCATATGCATCCATGTGGCAAATTCCATACAGACTTGGATCCTAGGGATTCAGAATTCCATACTGATCTAGATGCCAATGTGTTTCTAGCTGTTTTCTGCCTCATGCTGGAGTGGTGGTAATATTACAGCATACGTATGTCCGAAACACGTTACCTTATCCATTCTTCTGATCCCGTCCTATTTTATACCAGGATGGATTCCACTTAAGGTTGTGGTCAGCTCTTGGAAAGCCATGTGTATGAGGGGAGAGGTATCCCTAGCAATCACATGCAAAGCTGAATGTCCCATTGTTAGTCTGCAAATATTGCTAGCAACATAATGCACTTAAACCCCAAAAGCAATGGCAATGCTTGATAAATGGTATGTGGCTTTTGATAAATGATAAGTAGGTATTTTATCATTCACTAATGAATTTCCTTGCCGCAGATAAGGTTTCACATTCTTCTTATTATATCTATTCTGTGTTATGTTTTTAAAGAAACAAATATCTCCTGTTCCATCTACTATATATTACATATTTAAGCAGGCTACACGCAGTACCTTCAATAACAAATATTGGAAGTGACAAATGAAGAATGTTAAATTATACATTTAATACTTGGATATTCCACTCAAGCACTGTTTATATGAGACGGAACCTGTAAATGGAATATATGTAGACTTTGATTAGAAGAGAAAAGGCTAATGTTGTTTAATGAAGTGCAACATCCTGCACTTCATCTGTTTTATCTGTCAAACCCCGATGCTGTAAATAATACAAGAAAAATGTCTCTATTACTGCTTTTCAGTTTATTATTGGTATGTTTGCCCAAGGGATTCTAAAGTGTAATAAATAGAAGCAATACTGATAACATGTACATGCTAATACATTTGTTTTTAAATAAGGAGTTTATCGCTGTAGATTTGTTTGTACGTAACCACCTTTACCTGATTTTAAGAAAAATATACCAAATATGTCCTTATTTAACAACAAAAATAAAGAAAAACTGATGTCAGAGAGTTTATTGGCTTTTAAGTAAGGTATCTGGGGGCTGATTCTGGGGAGACACGAAGATTCGCCCCTTTTCTATAAGCCCTGCTAATTAGAAGCGCAGCCTGCACCATGTCAGGACATGGTGCAGGCTTAGCGCAGACCCAGAGAGGCAGTTAATGTCCTATGGACAATTACCTGCCTCATTAACTGGAAAAAAATGTAAAAATAAATAAATAAATAAATATAATATTATTTTAATATTTAAAATGTCTCTCTGTGTGGTATTTTGTTTAACATTATTATTTTTTTATTTTTTAAATTTTTTTATTTTAAACTCTAGAAAGCCGGCATTGAATGCTGGCTTTCCTGCTAGCAGCGTGGGCTGCGAGCACACAGTGGCAGAGGCTCCGGATACAGCATCCGGAGCCTCTGCGTTTTCTTAAATAGTGCAGGGATGCGGGGCATACGGCATGCCCCTCTTCCTGCACTCTATTCAGAGCTGCGCTTTTACTTTGCGCAATAACTTTGAATCAGGTCCCTGCTTTTTATCGGGAACCTGCAATAGTTACCCAGTACTTTCATTGAGCTGGTATAATACAGGGTTGGCTACTTTTGCAGATGGATTTCAGGGAGATTGTCACAGGCGCTGCACAAAAGGGGTGTTACTTTTGGACATTAAAGGGGTGTGTCCTGTGAATAGCTCCACCCATGGGTGTGTCTAGCTCTGCCATGAGAACTATTTCACAATAAAAATAGCAGCATCAGTATTTATTATTTCTTAAATTGTCAGTAAATAATCACTGTCACTATTTATTGTGAATAGATGTAAATAGGAGAACCAGTAACTTCATTATCTGTATAGAAATAGGACACAATGTGTGATTTCTATCATCAGAACACAATGTCTTCTTCACCTGAATGAGCATCAGGGAGATTATCCAGCACTTCAGGGAGTCAGGGAGATCACCCACTTTTCAGGGAGTCTCCCTGATATTCCGGGAGAGTTGGCAGCCATGGTATAATAGCTTCAGTTATTTACAATGGAATCAGCAAAATCTGCATGATGTGGAATTGGAGTCACCACTTGCCGAGCAGAAGTGGAAAATGCAGCATCGGGAGAAGTAGTGCAGATGGGCAAGCGTCCCATATACAGACCTCAGAGCCAAGACGGAAAAGACTACAGAGACAGCAGGCAAATAGCACAGGAATACATATATATTGAGTGAGGGTGGTAATATAAAGTGGGTACTAAAAATCAAGGCCAGACAGGGTTCAGTCCAAGGGCTAGATTTACCAAACGGAGGGAATGAAAAGGTGATGTTGCCCATATCAGGCAATCAGATTCTAGCTGACATTGCCTTGNATGTAAAAGGAAAAGAGTTAGAATCGGATTGGTTGCTATGGACAACATCTCAACTTTTCTATTCCTGCAGTTTAGCAAATATGGGCCAAAGACTGCGAGACACTGAGGAATAAAGCATAATCAGCAGGTAAGATAAACACTCCAGATAACAGAAACCCAAGGCAGCAAGTAATCACAGAGGCCTAACAATATAACTGGCACCTGGGAGCAGGTCAGCTAGTTATTTAAACATGAGTCCACCAATCAGCATCTAGACAGCAAACCAGCCCATGTAACCTGATAGCATAGTGGTAAATAGATCCAGACGAGAGCGCTTACTGATTATCAAGTAACTACAATGCTGATGAACAGGGTCCACATTTACTAAGCAGAGAGATTGCAGGTTAGCTTGAAAAGTGGGTATGTTGTTGTCCATAGCAACCAATCAGATGAAACTAAAATGAAACTGAGAACTTGAATCTGATCCCTACTTTTCAATCTCCTGGGAATCTCCCTGTTTAGTAAATTTAGGCCCAGAACGCCTGGAAGAATGCAGACAGGGTGGGACTAAAGCGGTTACCTGTGACAGTATGGTACACACACATACCCTCACCTTTGATCATGGGAAACCTGGTTTACCTTGTTAATATTTAGAAGCCAGCAGTGATTTCACAACCCCATGTTTGAATTTATGCTACACAAAGAGCAGTTCTGCATAGTGGGTCACTCAGCAGATATTTTATTTTCTTCAAAAGAAATTCATAGCCTCAATAAATGTTATATGGAACACAACTACTAGAAAGAGCTCATTGAGATGTGCAATGAATCAACTGGTTTCTTGGCAAGACACATATTATTATTGCAATAATGTATTAATTTCATGCTAGGCTGATTGCAGTTGTAAGCATGTTAGCAAATTACAAGTTATTGAAGTAATGCCCATTTAGATTGGTGTGAACATTGTGTAGTTATACAAAGGAAGGTCTGTGTAAGCTACTGTTGACATAAAATGTAAGTGCATTAAATATATTTATAATAAACTGACAACATGTAAAGAATTTCCATAATTGGTTGATTGATTGATTGATTGATTGATTGATTGATTAGTAAGTTTGGACCGGATCCAGACTAGCCATTTCTTCTCTGTGCTAGTGGAAAACATGCATTCCCAAAAGGCTTCCAGCACAAATCTGGATTCTCAGGATCCTGTCTTCTGTGCTGGAATCCTTTCTAATGGCTGGGCGAGATGAACCAACATATGTATAATATATATATATATATATATATATATATATATATATATATATATATTTACATACATTGGTTATTTATATTGTGTATTAGACCTTTTTATGAATATATTATGGATTATTAAATATTTATTCCTTTTATCTTGTTTTTATTATTTTCATGCATGAGAACATCCCGGGGGATCCAATCCAGGTCATCATCCCCTATATAGATCCATTTGTGCACCTTCTCATTCCCTTAGGAAGTAGGGTTGCGCAGACAGAGCCCGCGCTTATCTTGTTTATTTCAAGGAACACAATTATCTTTGGTATCTAAAGGCCTGGAATTTTCTCCATCCTCTGGACCTAATTTAGGAATATAGGAATATTTGTAAACAATTTTTTTTATACAAAACTAATTAATATTCCCTTAATCCATAAAGAAAATATGATGTTAGACAAATATGAACAAGAAGGAATAAATATTCTTGAAGATCTTTGGATCTTTGTATGCCCTAATATTGAGCATGATGAATACATTTAAAGTACTACCACAACACCTTTTAGGAATAAATCAAAATGTTATCCTCTTCAATAATAAAATAGTATAATAAATTCATTTTATAAACAGACACTGAATGATTTAACTCCTATGCGAAAAGGGGCAAAAACCCACCCCACCAGAAACGTTAGCATTGCAAGAACTGGTCTCAGATGAATCTGTTATCATCATGGCCACCGATAAGGGAGGTGTGTCTGTGATGTTGAATTTAATCATACCCTTGGTGGTGTTAATTATCAGAAGGAGCTAAAATTGTTCTCCTTGAAGGGGAGCTTCATGATGTTGTGATATCCAGGTAGGAATTTAAGTTCTTGTTTCCTAATTATCCTGTTGTGATATTTTATATGATCCCCAAAATCCACAAAGCATTAGTTAATGCTATGGCCGGTCCTATTATTACGGTAATCATTCCTTAACATCTAATCTTTCCTGTTATGTTGATTATTTTTTATAGCCTTTGGTTGTCCCTCTGAGAGCGCACCTTAAAGATACAAATATTTTGGATATTCAGGGGCAAGCTTCTTATTTACTTGTCTCTTGTGATGTCCCAGCTTTATATACAAATATACCCCATGAAAATTGCTTATCATCTAAAGACCAGTGCGCTCTCAGAGAGGCAACAATTCATTTTGCAAGCTATTAATTTTATTCTGACACATTTTTTTGATAACATTATTTACCGGCAACTTTTAGATATGGTATAGCTTCACAAACCTACACTTGGGCCTCTTTAAGGAGGAACATGTGTGGGGAGACGAAGCTGGGTTGCATCTGGTCTTTGATACATAGACGATATATTTTTTATTTGGGTGGGCCCGGAGGACTCAATTTATCAATGTTTTTAATCAGAATAACTATAATCTTACATTTACATATTCATGCAGTTCTAGTATAATGAATATCTCGATATTACTGTAGAAATTGTTAATAATTAAATTATGACTAAAACATATCAGAAGAATGTTGATACTTACAATTATCTGAATTATTCCAGCAATCACCCAAAAATTGGATATCTAATATTTCTAAGGGCCAGCTGCGGGGTATAAGTGGCAACTGTTCTTTTAGGGATACTTATATAACACAGGCCAAGGGTACAGTATCATGGAAGCTTTTAGGGAAAATGTATATCCCGAACATCTATTAGAGGAAGCACTTAGATATAACTAGCAAACTGTTAAAGATGATTTGAATTATATTTGGGGTGCAAAATAATAATACATGTAACAAGAGACACAAGACCTAAATTTACTAAGCTGTGAGATTGCTGTGAGACTGAAAAGTGGGGATGTTGCCCATAGTAACCAATCAGATTCAACCTCTCAGTTTTATTTTACATACTGGAGAATGTGAGCTCGAATCTGATTGGTTGCTATGGGCAACATCCCCACTTTTCAATCTCACAACAATCTCATAGCTTAGTAAATTTAGGCCAAAGTATTTGTTTCTAAATTTAATAACTCTTTCAAAAAAATTACTAACATCATTAGGTGCCATTATAAAATTCTAATCCTTGATCCTTTATTGTCTAAATGCCTACACCAGTGGTTCCCAAACTGTGTGACACTCTCATTGGGGTGCCACAAATAGTTTTTTCCGATGTGGTGCCATGTTGCTAGTGCACAATTGTATGTCTTCTATAGGAGCAACACAAGATTTGATATCAACCTGAAGTATTTTTAACTTTACCTTAATAGTTATTACACTATTTTGACTCAAAAGCTTAAAAAATGAGAAATTATTTTGTATTAGGGAAGCCTTAAATTATGGAGAACCTAAGGGTGCCTTGACTGAAAAAGTTTGGGAACCACTGGCCTACACCCTTCTCCAGGTGATGATGCTTTTCATGATTGTTTATTTATTATATGACTATTTTGGTTTTTTTTTATTATTGTTGTTAGAACTTTATTTATTACTTTCTATTATTTATTTATGGTTAGTTATGGTCTGTGAGTATATATAATTAAAATATAATAATAACCATATACTTAAATGCAAAATAAGTGATTTTTGGAATATTATTATACAATGCTATCTGAATTTTAAGATCCTTGATTTTTATTGTGTTAGTTTAATTTCATGATAACAGCTGCTGACTAATTAAGAAATTGATTAGATACTATATATTTTTACATGTGACACACTGACTTTTCATCTGACGAAACTGCATACCTAGTAGTGAAACGCGTCAACGTCTCTGAAGCCATGCACACCCTTCACTCTACAGATTGATGCATATACACAGAATGGATACTGCTCTTTATGGTGTGGACAATTGAGCTTTAACCTGTCTGCCATAGAGGCTGAGGCTTGGCAATTCTAACAAGCAGAGCGATACTGCCCCATGCTTATACTGGAATGATGAGGGGTTCTCTGCTGCTAATGTGGACTGTTTTAATGGTTTAGTGATTTAGTGGTTCAAATTAGCAGTCATATTGAGTTCTTCAGCTGGGATTTGTCTACAACTCGAGAGGCATTAGTGAGTATAACAACAAGTCTGAAGCAGAACTCTGTGGGTTCTATGCAGGGGGACTTTCAATTCAGCNGCATTATGCTGAACTATTAGTATAGCTTTTTCCCAGCTGATAAGTTTTCCTAGTAGCAACTGCAAGCCTTCTATATATAATACATCAAAGGCACAATGCTATTGTTGTTACCAATTTGGACACTACGATTTACACTACAGTATTTATCAGACGTTCTCCTCGTAAATACAGCTCCATTATTGAATTACACCTTAGTCCAACCATGCTTAGCATTTGGCTGTTTTCATATTCTA
>JABWIB010004700.1:25408-39296 GCA_016617825.1 Platyplectrum ornatum
CAAGTCTAATAACAGTGTAACAGTAACACTGGTCAGTATCTGTGTGCAAAATGCAACAATAAAGCATTCTCCCTGCATGCAAACACTGACATTCATTTTACCTCACCCTGCAATTCAACATGGTTTTGCCCACTCTTGAGTAAGTCATTAGTGCCTAAAGTTCTGAATCTGTCCCAGTGAGTTCAACACACACTGAGACAGAGCAGGCCACCATTAGGCAAATACTAGTGGCCAGAGAAAGGCATTGTTAAACAACCACATACTTCTCTATTGATATATTTCTAATTCTATGGCTGAATAGGGGTTTCCAGGCAACCAGAAACATCCTCAGGGTGCTCCCCCGAAACTCTGCCCTTACATCAATAGAATCACAATACTCTTATACTACCTTAAACTTTGCAATTTATGGGGCCGATTCAATCCCCATTCGCGCGAAGGCAGAAAATCTCGCGTTTTTTCGTTCGCACCTCATAGAGGTTTCAGTCCCGTAATAGACGGGAAAAAGCGCACTTCGCGTTTTTTCCCGTCTTCGCGCGGGATTGAATTGGCCCCTATGTGAGCATAATTTGATCATTTCTAAATCCTGGATCTGTAAGCACAACAATAAATACATGTAATATGTGTGAGTACTTTTTTTAGGTTGTAGAAAGTGTCCTTTTTCTTAAGTCTGGTTAGAGTGTATTGCATTCCGGTACTGCATATTCCGGTAGCACGGAAGCATTTGACAGCACATAATGAAAAAAACTAATTCTAACTCGAACGCACAGCAATAAGTGGCAAATTGGAAGGCTGGATCCGGTCCAATATTACAAATATATGTTAGAGTAAGACCTTCAAAACTTTCTGTACTGCTTGGTCATTCTTTTGTTCGTAGTGACATGACTTTTTATGTTGCAGTAGACTTAGTTCCTCACGGCTTCTTGTTGCAAAGGACACCTGGAAAGGGAAAGTGTTTCTGAGAAGATGTTGAAACTTTAATTAATTGGAAAATGCCCAAGGATTGAGTTCCCAGAAGTGCTGTAATATGTTTTCATAAACTCTGCCTGATTTACTTCTTCAAATGTGGACTGGACACTTTTGTTAGTTACTGCTCACTTTATCATTCTTTGTGGTGGTCTCACGTTTTGTAGCTAATAGAAAGAACTCTCCAAGGATGTTCGACATATGTGTTGCTGTGGTACATACTTGACTCCAGGCTAACCTCTGGACCTCAAGGTAGAGGTAGGAGAATACTCATTGTCATACGCCCCTACTCCCTCATTACCCCACTCACTATATCACTGCTCTGTTTCCTTTTTCATAAAAAATTATGTACAAAATAGTCAAATGGCTGTGTGTTTTACATTCATGTTTAACACGCAGGGACACATATATAAATAATGGCATAATAAACATAATAGTAAGAGGAACAAATACTGCTATGTAATAAAGTTGTCAATCTATCAATAGACCCCCTTGCTGCAACATACAAGAACTGTTTGTATTTCTCATTAGGAAACATATTTTCTGGAAATTACAAACAAATGTTGCAAAAACATCGAGTGAGGCTTATAAACTGCCAGGCCAATTTAGAACTGAATTATAAAACATTTTAGTTTTAGATGATTTATTTTCTAAGCCTATTTAAAAAAAAATATTAATAAATAAAATATGAAAACCAAAAAAACTTCATTAAGCAGTTTAAACAGTGTCAGTTAGGCATTATTACGTTTTATTAGTTTATACCCAGTGAAGGTTGAAGGTGATGCATATCAATTACCTGGATTCTGTTACACTTTAAAGGAGTCAGATAATAAGGCAATACTTTCATCTCACGAATACAATGGGTTTTTTTTTGCAGGTTCTCATTTTGAACACAGTAAAGTAATACCCCGTTCAGACTGCCTCGTAAAAGCTGGGGCTTTCATGAAAAAACGGTCTTCATGATAGCCTTGGCTTTTATGAGGCAGTGTGAATGGCACTGGCCGGGTCCTAGACTAAAAAGAAGGGGTTGCCAGTAAATGCTGGGTCCCAGGCTGCCTATGCACATTGGTGACCCAGGAAACCCCAGATCACCCCTGTGCAGTGTGAATGGGCAGCCGGTCCACACAGCCGGAGATCTGCGACAAGGTAATCTGAACATGGTATCAGTAAAACTGTTTGTCTGGCTAGGTAGCTAAATAATTACACCACCATCAATTTAAAATTGTTGTTAGGATTTGTACCTTTTCTTAGTATATCTTAAGAACTACAAACAATTTGCCTCCACTAAAGTATAATTTGACTGTGCCATCATACTGCGTATAATCAATCTGGATATGGTCCAGTGTGTATAGGAGCTATAAAAGCCCAATTCCAAACATAACAGAAACTTTATCAATGACCCACTTCACGAGGCAATTCAAGGTAGAGCATGAACAGAACTGGAAGGAATTGACTGATTTAAAGTTCTATTATGACAATAATATTGTGGTAGAGAACAGAAACTTTGCTTTAGATCATGTTATTTTCTACTTTCCAATCTATGCACATTCAGTCCCTTTCTCAAACTGTTCAGGGAACTAGTCCTGAACGTTTTGTGCTCATTTTTATAGCTAAAAACCACATGCAACATACAGAAGTTGTAAAGATGTCATTAAAATTTCAACAGAAATTCCAATTTAAATAAAATATTCTCCTTTAAAAATAATTCTGCGGGTTGCTAACACAGCAAACCACCTCATTCTTTTAGTCTTTGGAAGTTCTAAAATTTTCTTAGAACTTGGCAGCTAAGGATTCCATTACAAATATACAGCGGCAACATGGCAGCCACTGTCACTTATTTCCAATCCAGGCTTTTGTCAAGCTGTGGCCTCCTCAAACGTTCTTTGCAAATCCATGCTAATGGCAATATAATGCCTTTGAAACTGTGTCTTGTGAGAAATCATTATTCAAATGGCCAAGGTATTTATAGTTATTCATATTTTACTCTTTCCATGACTTGATGAAAGCCTCTCCAGTTTATCTGGTAAAATGTGCTTTCCAATGTAAAGCTGGCCATACACTATGCAATAAATTGTTCCGATCGACCAGCTTTAGTCAAGAGTGGGCAAAACCATGTTGAATTGCAGGGGAGGTAAAATGACTGTCAGTGTTTGCATGCAGGGAGAATACTTTATTGTTGCATGTTGCACACAGATACTGACCAGCGTTACTGTTACACTGTTATTAGACTTGTGCTGGAAACATCATCTCACATCTGTAATACTGATTGCAATTAATTAAATTTACCTCCCCTGCAATTCAACATGGTTTTGCCCACTTGACTAAAGCTGGTGTTACGGCTGGTCCTGAGGTAGGAGCAAGACACAAAGGTGTAAGTAGTGCAGCAGGACTCGCCCAGGGCAGAGGTAGGCAGGGCCAGGAGTAGGAAGGTCCACCGAGGCGCGGAGTCCAACCGGGGCCTGGTCTTCACTGGAGCCCCTAAAGGTGTGGACAGTCTGGAGCTGCGGGACACCCGGCAGGTCGCGGCCCCCAGTGGAACAACCTATGCGTGTGGGTATGGCTTCCACCAAACACTAAACAAGAAAAATGACAAAGATCCCGTGAGTAGGAGACAGAGACCCTGGACGGACAGTGCAGACAAGACTAGGACAACCACTCACGCAAACACACACCTAACAGCAGACACTTATACCAGATGTAGGGTAAATGGAGAAGGAAGGGACACCAGAGACACAAGGAACGACTAAGGAAGGGCACTCGCTAGAGAGAGAGCAGAACAAGGAGGTAAAAGAGAGAACAAGGAGCAGGCTATAGCGTGCAGAGCAACTCTATAACCGGCGAGTAATGTGTGCACTCGCCGGATATTTAACCAGGGACTGGCCAATGAGGGGAGACTATGGGACCTGCCCCCCCAGCATTGATTGGTGTGTAGTGACGTAATCATGCGCTGGGGTCCGAAGCACAGGAGGCGCGTTCAGCCGCTGGGGAAGCACGTGATGCGGCGGGCCAATGGAGAGAGGGAATCCCCAGATCGTACTGATGAGCGGGAACGGAGGAGGGCTGCATGGCACTGGACGGAGGACTGTCCGTGGAAGAGAGAGTGCAGGAGGCAGAAGTAGCGCAACGTATAACAGCTGGTCGATTGGAACAATTTATTGCATAGTGTATGGCCAGCTTAACATATAGCTTGCATAATAAATACTGGTATCTTGGGGATGGAATGTAAGCGCAGGACTTAATGTCATTAAGTCCCACTTTCTAATGAATAGGGCTTGAGGCAATGATTTTCATTCAACCAATGCCTCAAGTTCTGGAAATTAGCTTGAGAAATGCTGGAAAATCAAGGCTGTTATGCAAGTTATATAGTTATATAGCCAAACAGGCACGTTCTGGCATATTTGGTGGACATGTCCCGAGATCTCACGAGCTCTCTAGCTTCTGGGATGAGCTTTCTGCTTTGCTTTCGACTCTCCTCTCGACTATATATATATATATATATATATATATATATATATATATATATATGCGCATCACGGATTACTTGTGAGATAAAGAGGACAATTTTCAGCTAATTTGGGCTCCATTGCTCCTGCAACATTCACAACTCCCTGACCATAGTAAGTAACATTCTCAGTTTTTTCTCCTGCAATTCCCCTTCCCTACCTCTTCCCACACCTTAATGCTTTTATCATCATAACTCCTATTTAACATTGTGAGACTTCACTTTATGATGTGTAATACGTTGTCCTTTGCCTTACTGCTGTGTCTCACTGGGTAAACTGTATTGTACCTTATCACATCCCTCTCAATGTTTAATATTTTGTGTACTATGCCTATTCTGCTTTATATACATAAATATATGATTGGTAAAATAATTTATGTCTAATTTGTCATTGTCATTCCAGTTTTAGGAGTTTTCTTCAAAAATACTTTAAAGTTACTTATGTTTGTTGATGATAATCATCATCTGTATGTCATTATGACCACATGCAAATACTGCAAAGAGTATACATGAAAGCTAGTTCTGGTGGCATTAGTAAGGGCTGTCCACTATTTAATGTGTAATGTTTGCACGCTCAGGCAGATGAAGGAAGATACATTTATAAGTGCTGCTATTCTGTATTTGTCATTGAAATATTCCACATAATAGTAAATACACAGTTCGCCCCAGTGTCTGAACGTTGCATACTGGAGCAATGTCTAAACTGTGTGCTAAAGCATCATAGCACGCATGTTTTCTGGACCAGTGTAGTGCTTAAAACATTTGCATATGCCTACAGAAAATGTTACCTGACTTCAACTCTATTAAAAATAGGACATTGTTATTTAAGAGTTCACACAGCACAGACAATAGGTTCAGTGAGTGGGAAGATAGTAGCAATAAATCACTTCTTTACAACATTACAACTTTTTGTACAAATTCTGTCACCGCTTGACAGGGAAGACAATGAAAGAGGGGCAAAGTGGCTACTTACCACGGTCAGGGGAGCCATGCCCCAACCCTTACATTCCTCTTTGGATGTAGCTTATGGAAGACATAATTTGAAAGGTTGGGAGCAAAATCTGCCTTTGTGCAACATAACAATATGACCTCAATACACAAGCAAAAGAAAATATATCCTTTGTTATCTAAGTTTGAATAAACATTGATCTATGAATGTCTTACTGCTCATGGGCTTGTACACTCTAGACTGCAGCTCTTTTAATTATCATAAATATCTTTCTATTGTCTCCATTTTCCATTTACGATATTAAGTCGGGCAGTTCATTCAGACTCAACCGATACAGTTCATCTGTGATTTGTGTTTGCAATGTGCCTCAACTCAAAATATTATTTGAACTTATGCAGCAAACTTTACTTGGAGCGCACTATGGATAATCAGTGACCCTCATATTCCGAATCTGACAGCGGCAGAGGAACGCACAGTAATCTCCCTGCTTTGTCCATTTGTTCAGTAACACTAAAGCCATCTAACTGGAAGTAATGAATATTGAAGAAGCGGGCATATTATAATGTTAGCCAAAGCTTGTGACTGAGCATGGACTTGCCTTTTGCTATACCACAGCAAAAGAAGGAAATAAGGAAGAAAAATCATTGCACAATTATGTGAATTAAAGGTATAAAGTTCAGTTACTATTTAGCACAAATGACATCATGGGATCCACAGGCTATTAANTGAGCAGTGGCACAGGCAAGAATACTGTGCTTGCCCTGGCTGTACTGTGGATTTTCAATTGTTGCAAGGTTTAAATAAGAAAGCTGCTTTCATTTCTTAAATGCTAATGTGATATTCTCAGTGACCTCTGGTTACCAAATGCCTGTATAACAATTTACTTTTAAGGACATAATAAAATAGCATAGATACACAAAATAGATAATTAATGGAAAACATAATGCTACGAAAGTACTTAATTCAATATCATCATATATTATTATTTGTATATTTATAAACATTTGTATATTTATAAATATTGTAACCAGCATTACTAAACAGTGGTTAAGAAATGTATATGCTTTAGAAAGCCTGATTGTTAACAGCAACCACTGTACCTATTTAATGGATAGGTACACCAGCTAACAATAATTGTTTGTAAATCCTCAATGTTGCTTGTTTCTCCTTGTTTCCTTCTGGTCCATTCTTTCCAGTGCACCATTTACTAAGTGTTCAGAAACCAGTCAGAGATGTAAAGGAAGAATGCGCAATATGTGAATAATTGTATGTCCGGAACGGCGATACCCCCATTATAGCACTTCAAACACAGGTGGGGGCCCTGGCTGCCCTAGGTCTATGTCCTGTCCAGAGGGATTGAGAAAACAGATCAGCGCAATCAGCGCATATTAATGCAGCACAATGGTAACATATGAATGATGTACGAGAGACAAGGAAAAGTACAACTGCAGCTCTGCCCAGTAGGGCACTGTTCAAGCCTGAACAGTGGAGGCCAGAGAACAAACCGGTGCAAACTTCGCTTTATAAAGGCAAAACAGGGATGGGGTAATTTGGAGTATCGAAATTGGGAATGAGCCAGGTTGAAGGTTTAGAGATTAAAGGGTTCTAAAGAATATGAGGAATACCCGGAAGGGAGTCTGGCCTGCCACTATTTCATGTAATGCAGTGGTCCAATGTAGTGCAATTGCTAGTGGTTCCAGAGCCAGCGCAAAGAGCAATGGGGAAAGGGGTCAACCTTGCCTACTGCCTTGATGAATTTGGAATGGCTCAGTCAGAAGACCATTACCCATAACGTGTGTATAAAAAGGTTGTTAGGATATATATATATATATATATATATATATATATATACATATATATACACACACATACTGTTCAAGAGGTGAGTCTTCTACCCATAAGGTAGAATCAGCAACTATGATGTAGATATTAAAACTCATACTATCTACACAATTATATACTGCCTATATTCATTCTGAACCAGCATCATATCATAAGAGAGTTCAGGGTGGCACCGCAAGGAGGGGACTAGCACCCAAAGTAAAATGTTATTATGCCATTGTATAACCATTGTTGCAATATCACATATGAGATCTAAATTTATGCTTTCTTTCCACAGAGACTGTAACTGTCCGGTGTGAATCTTTGTTTTTCATTATCGCAGCAGTAACTGAGCGCCACAAGTTTCTTTCCTTTCCTTATGCAGGGTTCTTATGGCTGCACGCATAGAGACTGGTCATAGGCACCACTCCCTAAATGCCCCACTCCCAGCCAAAGGGATTCTGGGAAGCATTTGTCTAATATTATGTTTGGTTACTTGTCTTTTTTTGACAATGAGTGTGGCAATTTATGTCTGAAATTTACAACTGTAATGGTTGTTAATTCTTCACAGTTTATTTGCAAAATGTAGCATGTTTATTTGCCAACAAGCGAGGAGACCTTTGAAAATTGGCAGCAAGTTTAAAGACTTGGTCATCTGGCACCCTTGATTAAACACCACTATTTTCAGCCTACAAGTAGCAAAATAAATGAGGGTTTGCTGTATACTTGCTTCTCTAAAATCTGTATAAAAGAAGTCCAGTGTTCTGCCATACTGTAGAAACACTGTGTAGGGCATGATCTGGGAGGTTGTTCTCGTATTATCTGACTCTCCTAGTTCTTGTTTATTCAAAGACCCTGTAGTCAGCTACCTAATGAGTGTCAAAAACTCTCACTAGACTTGGTTTTATTTACATCTGATTATAGAAACTGACAAGGACTGTATTGTTGAATTACACCATTTCACAGTCATATCCAGAAAAACAGATTTTAATAACAATTTTTTTAAACTATAGATATAGAATGTTATTTATTTTCACTCTGACAAATGCAAACAGTGTTTAGCACAATGGAACGAAATAATTTAATAATCATTAAATGAAAGATATATTATTATTTTCCTATAATTATATTATTGGATGCATTCATAATACTGAGGTTCTTTTCCAAAGATATTAAATTATATAATATTATAGAATTTCATTATTTAATTAGTTTTTACTTATTTTCGTAGAAGTTAAATAATTGTTTAAAGTTTCCACTCCTTTTATTTAATTAAAATAAATCGTCTGGATTCTGCGTGTGGAGGAGATGGAAGTGGAAGTGAACCAGTCCCCTTTCTGTCGGAAATTGCATGGGTCTAGCAGCTTACTCTTACGCTGCTAAACCCCCTACCTTAACTCAATTGTGTGATTCCAACTAGCATAATATAGGTAAAAGGGGGAGATGAAACGCCAGTTAATTCTAAATCCTCTACAGGTTGCCACAACCAAACTTACCAAGCTCCCACTGGCTGGTAAAACTTTTGTTCCTCAGACTCTCTGATGGAAGATTCTGCCATGTACTCAGAATTCTTAGTTTTTCAGCCACATGGGTATCAAGAAGACTTAAACTCTGCTCAGTCGAACTGTTGGTGGTCAACTCTGACTCAAGTCACCAAGGATTCTGTTAATGCCTGCTCCTTCTGTGCTCAACACAAGATCTCTTTCAGGACATGATTTACAAAACCATTTGGGGCACGGTAAACAGATTTTCTAAGATTTCTCGCTTTATTCCACTTCGGAGTTTGTCATTCGCTCCACTATTTGTCCAGCACATCTTCTGGCTTTATGGGTGACCAGAGGAGATCAATTCAGACTGTTGGGTCCAATTCACAGCAAGAGTTTGAAGATCTTTATACACCAGCCTTAGGGTCAAATTGAAGTTCTCCTTTTTCACCGCTGGCTCCTCTGAGAATGAGTACAAAGTCAAAGATATTGTGGATCCACCATGGTCACACTTAATGTCTGGTGGATTCTAAGGAATGTGCGTGGATCCGCGCCTCTGATGTTAGAGCTCCAGGACTCGTCACAAGGTTACTAGCCAAGCATCTTCCAAGGCATGACTTAGAGGTCACCTTTAAAGGAGGGGGTTATGTAATGCTCAGCACCAGACACTGTCACACTTGCCTGACCAGGAGCTGCCTGGCAGCGGCTTTCCCACATCGTGCCCACTCTCCAGTCCTCCAGATGGCAGCCTTATACACAGTATCCCAGTAGCTGGGAATTAGGAACCTGGACCAGTCCAGTCCAGCATTCCACTGTCCAGTTCAGTCTTTGGAGCAATCCAGCCCAGTAGTCCCACCTACTTGTATGCACAAGCACTACTTCCAACCTCTACTACAATTGCTGTTGTCCTACATGCCCCTCCTAACCCACCACTCACATTACCACTACTTTGGCTGCGTTGCAACCGTGGGTCAACATTTTGTCTACGTGTTTGGGCAGGGTGTGCAACCAACTGTCCCTTTTTAAGCGGGACAGTCCCGCTTTNGGGGGACTGTCACAATGTCCCTCCCACCTCCCAGTTTGTCCTGCTAAGGGGACAAACATGATAATTGATCATTTGTTGGGAGGCGTGGAATTATGGAATTATGGAGAATCTAATGGGGGCATAGTAGGATTGGTCAGTGGTACTTTACCTAATTCCATAATNGGTAACTGGTATACACCAGAAAAAGGTTGAGAACCNCTGGACTAAACCATAATAGGTAAAAATATATTTTAAATAAAAGCTTATTACAAAGCTGCGCTATACTTATTGATGTTTTTTCCCTGCAATGAATACCATTAGTAAATGAGTTAATATAAGTGCAATAACATTAGGTTTGTGATTTCACAAGTAATGTGGACAGGACTCAAAGGACAAAATGCCCTTCCAGTGTATTTCCTCTGAGAGCTTCCTGTATTCATTTAAATGCCATTCTGATCTGCAGACTTCAGCATCACTGCACTNNCAGAATGATAGCTTAAAATATGTACATAAGCAAACATAAATATAAATGTGCTCAGGAAAATAAATAGGGCAGAATTACTGCCATCAAACCAAGCATTATTTTTATGCAGAGTAATTCTGCTAAGTAGGCCCTGTGATTTTACAAACCAAAGATCTAAAGGTCAAGTGATTTATTTATGTCAGCAGAAACTCCTTACAGAATTACATACTTGAAACCTAGAACCATAACATAGTATCAATGTGACAGGCAAGTGACAGGTGCTTTCTGTTACTCTNCTAGAAGCCAGGAAGATGCAAGACACAAAACACACTTAATGAAGTGAAAGTACGTTATTGTAAATACATTCAGCTCGCTTGCTAGAAATGAAGAGATCATCTTTATTATTTCTTCATGGATATCATTACATGCCAGCCTATGCATATGTAGTCACCAAAGCTGCATGCTTTATGGAGGCTCTATATAATTTACTGCGCATAATTAGACAGACATTGTATGCTAGCCGGCTTCACCAGTTGCTTAATGGCCCATTTGATCTTTCGCATAAGAGCAGAATAGGGAACGTTTTAATTTCAATTTATATTTGAATCCTATTTTAGAACAATACTAACAATACTGTTTTATGAGCCTACAGAAATATTTAGTAGAGCCCATTGCATAGTTAATATGTTGGGCTGATTCAGATGTCAGTTGTGCTCCTTTTAACACAGTCTGCAAAACGTTGGGTACAAATACTGCTTTTGTAAACAAAATACTAATACTAAGTGCATGAACTTTCTCTGTTCTATTTTTTTTTTTATTGTTTTTATTTTGACTCAATTTTCCATGGAAAGGTTTATAGACAGCACCAGNCATTTTTGTAGTAATTTTGTAAAGTAATAAGTATTTTTTGGACTGGATCCAGGTCTCCGCGAGATCTGTGCAGACTCACTTCCCTGTCCTGTGTGTGGATAGANCCACACAAATCCCTCCTAAACCCTGGTTCTACTGTATGATTTAAATATACCATCCTGTCTGCCGAGCATCATTTAGGTAAGCAAGGGTGACCGTGCTGGACCTAGCACATCTGGCATGCGCACGCCATACTGCCATAGAAACCACCCAGCCGTATTTCATCCAGGGACCTGTATCTGCTCCTTTCTGCTATGGTTGATGAAATAGTATATATTCCCAGTATACAGAAAAAGAAGGATAAGAAACAAAGGAAAGTTTTCTGTTTCCTGTCTAACATTATACTTTCATAACAATGTTTAAAGGCGCACTATTTATTTAAAGAAAAAAATTCTATGTATTATCACACATAGTTACATCACTGACATTAACACTTAGTCCCCTGTCAGTCTTATCATAAAACCACACTCAGAAAGTGCAAAGGATTACTGTACAGCTCAGGCACATACCCTCCCTTGGTCATCAATCATTCCATCGTCTCCCCAATGACCAGCCATAGAGGGGTCCCTAAAGGAGAAATGTTCTGCCGTACAGGATCCTCTATGCATCACTGTGATTTATATATTAACCCCAGTAATAGTGATCAACAGAATAAATGTGTCAGTGAAGAACAAATTGCGCTACAATTGAATTAGCAGATGGACTCAATATAAACATATTATTACATTACTGTNTTTTTGTATTTTATTAGCAAAAACAATGTTATGATCTAAGCATTTTTAAAATGTAGCATGGTATCATGTTAGCATTTAACAGGCAATTTATGCAATATGGTATTGTCTCATAACACAGTAAACCTTTTAAGTAATCAATCACACAATGTCATCGCTACGTCAAGGGAAGAATGTACTATTGATTTAATGCAAATAAGTAGAATGCGTTCTGTATAATTATTGCCTAACCTGCTAAAAAGAAACCAGGCTAACCAATATGCTGAATGTATATCCATTGCTGAACTTGTTCCCTAGATTGGTTAAATCGTGCAGGGTGGTTTTAGGAATTGAAATGAAAGAATATTACCACATTGTTGGTCTTTTTGGTGAGACGGACAATTCAATAAACAAGTTATTTTCAGTATTTGCCTACACATCATAGGTCTCAGGAGTGAGCCAAAGTCCCGGTGCCAGGATCACCTGGGCCCGGGACTCACTGGGNGATTGCTGAAAAAACATCCTATAACAATAATTAAAAATGGCGCTAAAAAAGGTATGAAAAAGGTTTGTTAATCTTTGCACTGACATAAACATAACACTATGCTAGTCAGCATGCTGGAAAGCGGGCCAGCGATAAATTTAGTTGTTGCTATTGCTATTGGTTGGCTATTGGCTAGGATAGCTTAGTAAATGTATGTTGCTTTGTTTTCATGCAATAAAATCAAAGTTAGCAAATATAGCCCTTAGTATGTTAATCACTAATGGAGCCCTTCATCTTGTGCACTTCAGCATCCTTTCATCCCTTCCTACCTGGTGGCTCTCACTTGCTTGCACTCTATGTTCTGCTCCATATTTTTAGCTGGTGTTGTATTGCTAATATTGGTATATTGTTTTGTTCTATTATATTTATATTGAACTGTTCCGCACTGTTGCAGTATTGTTTCTGCCCTGAGAAAACCTTGGTGTGCCTTATAAATAAATAAACATTATAAATAATAATAATAATAATAATAATAATAATACATTATTCTAATTTTAAATCATCTTTCCTCTTTCAAGCAGGATGTTAAAAATGATTAATGCCATGTTTAAAATATTATCATGACAAGTAAGTCAAATATAAGGTTAATATTGCTATAACACATTGAACACGTTCTGTATATAGACTGATAGTCTTAAATTCAAATAATAAACATAGCTTGTTGTGGATTTACNCTGTTACGATTTATTGACTTGAACGCATTTGTATTATCCATCTAAGCAGAGACAAATCATTGCAGTTACTATCAAAATGTTTTACGAGAGCAGTGAGCTGTGTTTACTACTAAAGAGATGAAGATAAACCACAAGTGAGACATCTGACACAGTCCAGCTGCACATGAAATACTGCACGCTTTTGCAATTGTGCAAAGGATTTTCATAAATGCTTTTAGATACAGTACGTAATATTTATAATACTTGCTTAAAGGCAGTAAAANTGTTCATGTAAACTAGTTGTTACTCCCCTAGTATGAAGAATGAAATTTTACATTCACATTAGACTAATACTGACATAAAGAGTCGAAGGTTTTACAAAATGGGTGACGCACTTTATTTGAGCTCTGTTTCTAGCTCCTGGAAAGAAGCCTCGTAAGCCATCTTTTTTACTTCTCCTGCCCCGGTATATTGTTCTCCAGGTCTGGAGTGACTGGAACACACACTTACCTGAGGGGATTCTGCTTCCAAGGAGCTGTTTCTATTTCCCCAGAGTTGCGCTTCTGTAGAGCCTGGCCCATACTGCAGTGGTTGCTTGAAGTNGGCTCAAGCCATTCTTGCCCCCTACCCCCCGCCCCAGGTGGCAGATGTGGGGACTGGTTCAAGACCAGCTGTTGCAGCAGCCCTTAGTGTGACATGTGGATGCTGCTGGGTTTAAGATATACATTGTCAAGTTGACTCCCCCAAGGATTGTGTACTCGGCGACCTAGGAAGATGCATGCATGGGAGGCATGAGANCAAAGGGGGCACACAGTGATGAGTTCATCAGAGATCTGCGGTTGTGAAGGACCACCAGTTTTAATGAT
>JABWIB010004701.1:8344-20713 GCA_016617825.1 Platyplectrum ornatum
ATATATATATATATATATACTCAAGTGTAAGCATAGTTTTTCAGCACATTTTTTTGTGCTGAAAATGTCCCCCTCGAATCATTGATTGTATGATGTCAATAAGTTATCCAAGTTTTATAGGGGAAATTAGGTTCCTCGGCTTATATTCGGGTCGGCTTATACCCGTGTATATACAGTATAGCGCTTAGTAAATATACCCCCTGGGCAAAGCCAAATATTAAACTACAGGGGAGGCAAATATAAATGGTCGTAACAGAATTGGAGTTGAACAGTGACGTTTCCTAGCTCAACTCTAATTTACAAATGTAATGAAATCTGTGCAGGTTGTGAGTTTTGTGTAAAAGCAAATTGGTTTCTTTGCATGTAATAGAATTAAAAGTAATTTGCACCCCACACATTGAAACCTGGATCTGCCCAGTTCTATACTAGCACCTAAAAAACAGCCCCTTTACCTCAAATAAACTGATTTGTCTTTATCGTTACAGCTTTTTCAGAGCTCTGCAGCAAATGAAGGAGACGAGAAATGCTTTTCTTTTTTAAGCTATTTGCTATATTATATCATCAGTCCAAGTATGAGCAAATCAAGGCTTTATTGTGAGTGTAGAAGACTGAAACGCAATACATTTTTCTAATAAAGGAACTCAGTTTAAACCAGCAATGAAAGAAACAGTAGAATGAATTTCACTCAAGCAAATTACCATAGGATTTTATTTACCGAGAGGTTTGGGGGATTTTATAATTAAGACTGACAATCCAAATACAAAATATTTCTGCTTTGTCAATCAATTTAATTATACCTTGGGTACCCCAGTTCACAAAATTACAAGCAAAACTGAAGCTTTCTACTTCAATTCATCTGTAATGTCTCCCAACGCTTTATGTTATAAATATTCTTTCTACTTATGTAAATAGGAAGAGAAACAAAAGAAAAACCAAACAAGTACCAATCGGCACATCTCTTAGCTGGGCCCAATTGCCGATGTTTATGTGATGCTTAAATGAAAAAGAAACAACATATAAAAACACCAGTAATCATTTCACTTGGCTATTGTAGCGCTTTGAGTCATTTACTGCACAAATCAAGAAACTGCTGGGTCAGTATGTTTACAACCTGCGACTTGATGGCATGCTTGATAAGTTCCTCCCAAGTGGGATCATTCCTTTGCCACTGTTTTTTCTTTGTATTAAAATCCTGCGCTAATCAAACATGTCCTGGCTTCAGCTTCCTGTCTGATTTTATTGTGTATCTCCTCTGCTTTAGCCCCACAGCAGTAGCACACGACAATAAGTATGACATTATCAAAAGCGACTATTTATTGAGAGTAATCATTTGTCTGATTTCCCCGGAGATGTTTAGGAAGAAGAATATGCAGTGGTACATTATAAATTGCAGAGGGGACATAACATAAGGAATGGACTGACCATATTTCTGAACATGTCTCTCTCTTCTCCTGATGGGGATAATCATTAAGTAGGTCTGCAAGGTGTCCATTAATCATTGTCAATGCTAGCTGAGCTGAAGTTCTCATTGGCTGCTCGGAACCAGTCAGCCGCTACTGTAGCATACAAACCCTGTGGAAATGGCATTTCATTTTCTGTTAGGAATTGACTTAAATTGATTTTTTTTCCTGCTTTTTACAACTAAAGCAAAGTATGTTTAAAGAGGAACTGTATAAAAAAAATAAAGTCATTCTGGGGGTTTTTGTGTATGCTGTTGAATCTGGTAGTAATTGTGATTAAATGACTTGCACTTGTAGATTGCAAATGCTCCTGTTTACAAATCATTTCTATCATAAATTACTATTTTAAATATTCTTGCAGTACTTAAAGATAATAACACAAAATGAAACTATTTCTTGTTTTTCTTGTAACAAATTACAAAATATTGGTTTTCATTATAGATATTGATTTTCCTCTTATTATGTATTTTAAAGGCCTACCTATATTCTAGCACCCCGCTTGTCACCTCATTGTAACTTATTGTGTACTTTCAGTAATCTTCCAGCCCTAGGACGACCAATATTCCTCCCAGAGAATTCTGTGGTTGTTTAAATCTGTATTTCATCATCACTATTAGAGGTAACTAGAGGCAATTAGAGGCCACCCCACAAAGTCCTGTTCTCAGCCTTCTTCCTTCCCTTTCTGTTCCTTAATCCCACCCCCAACCACCAGAGGACAGGAACTGAAAATATAAAATGACAGCCTGCTCTGTCTCAATGTGTGCTGAGATAACTGATACCATCTGCCCCATTGTCAGAGACACAGAACTGTGGACATCAGTAAACGGAACGATTCCCTTCCAGCCTGCTGGTATCATTGTCATCTATGTCACAAAACAGCCTTCCTGCATGTATGATCTGTGTTGCTACTGAACTGTCTGACTAGAATAATACTTTCTAACTAAAGTTGTAATATCCTAGAATTATACTATATTTATAGCAATATGGAAATCCCTTTTAAGAAAATCCTTCCTTTACCCGTACCAATGTAAGGGTTGTGTGTTCTGTTATTTGAAACACAAGTGTGAACTCATATGTTGAAGCCCCATTGAACTATATCATATAGCAAAAAGAAATAACAACAAAAAAGATAAATCTTTAAACTATAGATAATGTTCATATTTATAAATATTGTTGGTATTTACAATTCAATAATCTCGCAAATATTACTATAATTAAAACAAACAAGCAACATGTATTAATATTCCTCGTTCTTTCAAACTTGGTAAATGAGCTAATCTCTTGGGAAGCGAAATGAATTAAAAGCAGTCTGCTCTCCCATATTTGCTCACAGCCACAGAAAAGAGCTCTAAGTAACCTTCTCTGTAAACACTTTAAGACTTTAAATATACATGTCCCACTTTCTGTGCACATGGGATGGAAATCAGTGTTCCATTTTTAATTGCAGAAAATCTGTATTGTGTCTTCAGAACTGCAGCCACTCCATCACAAATAATCGTACATAAAGCCACTGTAGCACAAAGCTGGACAAGAACAAAGGCAGCTAATTAAAGAAAGCATATAATTGTCTTTGGATGCAATTTACAGCTCAGTTGCCTGGATTGCACGTGCCGTGTTTGCGAGTCAACAGTTACATTGCTAAACACTTTCTCAATCATGTTACGGTTCATGTTCTTTTTTTTTATATATATAAACAGGATCCTGAAGTCTGGGTTTAAAGTTATAATTAGACACGGCAAGTACTGATCATATTACAAGTGTTCAAAGTTTTGGTTAAACATGATATTTGTTTGTTTGTAAAAGCTTTGGACTGAGTACAGAATTTCAATTTTCATGTGTTCAGATCCCCTAACAAAACAATTGTGGAGATCAGCAAGTGCCAGACCACATTATCCAGCCATATGTAGCCATTTTCACCATTTTAAACATGAACATAGAAAGACTTACGACAGCCAGGTTCTACTTTATGTGTTCTGTCCCAAGCTTTGTGCAGAAGTCGGAATGGGTAAGCATTGATTGAACACCTACACTCTACATTGACTAAGAGGAAACACCATCTTGCTAATTCAACTAAACATCTTAATCTTGAATACGTTCCGGCACAGATATGAAAAGGGAGTCCAACGCAAATATATGATAGAGGGAATTCTCCACAGGTGAGTGGTGGCATAGGAGAATTTCTGTTGGGAGGGGAATGGCAAATAAGTATAAGACATGAGACATGTGGCAGGTCTAACAGGTCTGATTAAGCTCTAACAGGTCTAATTAGGGTCTAAATAATAAAGAGAAATGTGAGTGATTTATTTAGATTCTGAAATCAATGCTGTAGTGGTGAAGCGACAGATGAATGAACGAGCAACTGTAGCAACTCTGGACAGATAATACTGCATTTGAGCATACATTTGAAACATGAAACAGAGATGTGTATAGAAAAGTTCAGGAAAACAGCTTTGCAAGGGTAGTTGTTGGGATTCTGCAGCTTTTGGGCACTTCTATGGTACACTACGTTGAATCCAACCTAACTTGGCTGCCTGGAGAGTTATTGTTTTAATGTTGTCTATGGGCTGATTCAGTGTGGCGTATTCGCCTGGTTACCATGCACAGATCGGAAAGCCAGGGCAAGCCAGCATTAACAAAATATATGATACAGGCTTTGATTCATAAAAGCCAGCATACTACTTATGCCTGCCTTTTGTGTGTTACGAGTGCTGCTGCACTCATACAAAGCACAGAGGATATAGAAGATGGAGCCTCTGTGCTCGCATTTCACACATCGCATGTCCCTCTCACCTGTGTGCTATTCAGAGATACATGTTTCTACAAGAAACAGGCAGCTCTGAATAGCACGGATAGACGGGCACAAGTTGCGTCCGCCGCAAACTTTCAATTTATCTCTGCTTTCTTATTTTCAGTGTTTTTTCTTGATGGAAATTGCATTGATAAAAACTTCGACACTTAAACTCCAAGCAAAAACACAAAGCATGCCATGAAAGTAATTTCAGATGGAGAAATGGCGACTTTTATTTTGAACTACGTGTGATAAATATGAGAGACAAACAAATGTAACAGTTTACTTTTTATGTTTTCATTTATTTTTTTGGTTTATTTTTATGATGTATAAAACTCCTTTTGATACTTTATACAGAAGATTTCGAGTAAATCAGAGCTGCTGAATTGAACTCACAATCCACCAGTAGGATTTATTTGCTGTTATACAAGTAATTAGATAATATGTGAGATTTGGGCTGAGATACTGTAAAAATATAATATATGTAATATCTCTAAGTCACACATCTTCCTGTGCCCAAATTTATAATACCTTGATTAAGGATTTCTATTCTATTTTGAATTCTAACTTTTACCACAGTTGGATCCAATGCTGCATGCATTCTAAAAGATTAACATTAGACCTATAGTACTGGTTGGCATAAACAGATTTTAGGGTAAGTAAGGTAACTTCATATGATTTTATACACTCATTAAAAAAGGCTAGTATGTGCACATAATCACATTCCAGTGACGTACTTACCAAAAGGGTTTCCAAATACAATATAATTATGCAATGAATATTATCTGAATTAGCACATAATAATAAGAAATTAATATTATAAATAAAGGGCGATTGATATGGAAGAGAAAACTTTGTTTCTATTGAAAACTAGCTCAAGGTATCACAAGAGGGCTTGTTGTAACTTGTAGAAGTAAAAAAAAGTAGACACAGGTGATGATATGGGAGTAGAGGGCTTGTACTATGTATGCTACTGTAAATTAAAATCAAACATTAGTGCGACAAACTAGAAGGGAAATAAATCTGCAAATACCGTTACATTTAAAGCAGACAAGAACCACAAAGTATACTTAGTAATTATTTATACCCCTTGGGTAATGGATTTCATTAAGTATGTTCTTGGCTTTTTCAGCCTCATTCATATTCAATAGGTTTTAAGTCCCTTTATGTAGATACTGTCTCTTTCATATTTGTTATTTTTTATAAACAACATTAACATATCACAACACTATGTCATCCACATCAATATGTCTTCCTAAAAACACAATTGTAAATACAGACCATTTATGCTTGTTCAAACGTTATATATTATCTATCTAGCTATGTGTCTATGTATCTATGTATGTATCTCTGAGAATGGCGGCCCTGTAGCCACAGACAGAAAGATTATTTATAAAAAAAGAAGTTGGCTAGTAGACTTTTTTTTGCCCCTATTGCCCCTATTCCACCTGTTCCTCCAGCTATCAAAGTTTGACACATCACACATGCCCTGTGCTATAGATTTTGTGTAATGCTAGGCCCAGTAATGTTTTTGTGTTGCACTGCAAACTTAAGAATCTAAAAACAAAAAACAAAACCTCAGACACAATGCTGAATGTTATGCTATTCCACAGAGCTGCGGATGAAAAGAAGTCAAGGCTGATTTAAACTGCCTTGGATTGCAGGACTGATAAAAGTACATTCCAAAGTTCCATTCTGCAGGGTCTTAGCAGTGAGTGACAAACCTGGCAGCCAGAAAATTGTTTTTTTTTTGTTAGGAATCACTATAAAGAACTATTGTTCTTAGTTCTTGGTGCTAGTTATGATTCTATGAATATCAGGGTTTCCGACTTTCATGGAATGTCTGGTAGACTCCCAAATTTCAGGCAGCTCCCCTGGTGTGAACTATGGCTAAGAACTAAGGCAGTGATTTCATGTAAATCACTGCCTCGGCACCAATTGGTGCAAAAGTGATGTCATCAAGCCCTGCCCATCCACAGCATCCACAGCAAAAGTGATTTGTTTGCAGTCAAGGGGGCGGAGCTTTTGATATGATTTACATAAATCACGCTCTCTGCCTAACCCCCATGATGCTGGCCTTTGGTTTCTCCCCAGTGTCGGCAGTCCTGCTCTTCACAAGCAGCATCAATACCAGACCCTCCAACATGACCCATTCCACCAGGTACAAAATACTCTGTTCCTGAGCTTCCAGCAATCAGTTACTATGGTAACCACCATTGTTACATTACTCAGACATCAGATAGTTCGTTATAACCAGGTGAGTGACAGCTGAAAGCCCAGGAGCGGAGTATTATGTACCTGGTGGAATGGGTCCTGTTGGAGGGTCTGCAATACTCCACCTCCAATATCTTAATTCGTCTTATACATGTGTATGATTGTATTGCCACTATACAGAATATAGTACAGAATATATCAATGATTATTTCATTTACATTTTCATGCTTTTATGTAAGGTCCACAAGTACATAGAAATGTCATTCTGCTGGCTGATATGTTTTTCAATATGTGTTTATAATTATATTTGAATGTATGGAAAACTGCTTTGTAGGGATTCTGTTGTTCAGTATGTTGGAAATAATTATAAGTGTCTATTATTATTCAGTGTGCTGATGTTGTGCCACTGTCTGCATGCTAAATAGCAGTTCTTCCTCTCTCCTTAGAATATATGTTAGGAAGGAACTTGGTGGACACTTAAATTGAGGCAGAAAATGAGACGTGTTGTATTTTGTGGATGTAAATGAATGTGAGCTGTGTGAATGTGCTTTGAAAGCACAGGTTTCTTTTTATCTTTATTCTGCATCCATTTTCATAATGAATCATCCTTTTCCTTTTATCAATCACAACTGTTTATCTTGTCTCTGCATGCATATCTCTGACATATCACAAACATATTCTTGTCACTGACCAAGCCAAATACTGGCTCGAGAAATCCTGCACATATCTTCACTGAAACATTCGCATAATCCCCTATTCTGTTTCCTAAGTATTCCTCAATGTGTAATCTGATTTGGAAAATTCCCAACTCTAATCTAAGGGGCATTTCATTTCTGGCATCTAGGATAAGGAAACTGTGTACGTGATATAAAAAGGAATTTTACATATTGTTTTACTTGTCTGATTTATATACATAAAAAATACTGACCGCAAACCCCACCTACCACCATCCATTTTACATTTCTGTTCTAATACATGCCTTTCTTTGATAAACGCCACCTTCTGTACCTGGTTAAACCATCCAATTTATTCCAAAGTTACTATCATATACTGATTGCAGGATTATTGAAAAGTGGAGATATTGCCCATAGCAACCAGTCATATCCAAGCTATTAGTTTCATTTTACATACTGGGAAATGTGAGCTTGAATCTGATTGGTTGCTATGGGCAACATCCCCACTTTTCAATCTCCCTGCTTAGTAAATTTAGGCCTTTATGTTCAAAGCGATACATGCTCAGTTCCTCTAGTCCCTTTTCATGTTTTATACTGCAGGCCATGCACCATTTTAGTTGCTTTTTTTGCAAAGTCTTTGATGTATTTATGACCTTCTGGACATATAACCTGCAGGACCGAACACAGTATTCCAGGTGAAGCCGTACGAATAACCTGTACAATGGCATTACTAGTTTTTCTGCTACTAATTCCTCTATCTATGCAGCCAAGCATCTGACTTACCTTCCTTGTTGCTTTGTTTCTAATGTAGTGTCATTAATGATATATCAAGCTTTTGAGTTTTTGCATCTCTAGTTCATGATTTGCATATTACATTGATTTACATTTTGTGAAGGTTTTACTTTATCCTCTTTGAATAATGACATATCACATATCAGTCAATGACTTTAAATGAATCATTAGGATATAATTTTTTTTTTTTTTTTACGATAACTTAGTATGTCTGTAAATATAGAATGAACTCAATAATTAGATATAATTTTATCCTGCTTAAAAAGAATGAAGGTATCTGATATCTGATTATACGAGCAAAAATCTATATTTTAATGTACATTTTGGATCTGTGACTAAGAAAACTTAAATGGCGGATGATTCAGGATAATGGCTTAGTCACTGTATGCTATACATGTTTCCACTACTCAAACGTGTAAAATTTCATAGCACCTATAAAATATTACAACTGCACTATACGCCGTTTAACCCAGAAATTTAATAGCTGGGAAAGGAGAAGTGTGAAAGTATTAATTGATTTTCCTTAAATGTTGTGCTGTTCGGTGTTTTCCTTGGCTCAGTTATATAATACATCATTTTCTTACGCTCTAATAGGACTTATGCGTAATATGGCTTTACGACACATGAAGTTTTAAGGCCAGCTACAGCCATGTGCAATAATTGACATGTCACCATAAAATGCTTTTTAGAACTTTATATTTTTGTTATTGTTATTTAACCTATATGGAGTGCACTTAAGAATACCCCAGTGGAATGTTTGTAAAATTCAATATATGCAATTTTAAGATTTCAAAGATTTTGTTTGCACTCTTTCACTATATATATATATATATATATATATATATATATATATATAAATATACACTCTATATACAAATATAAATATATATATATATATGTGTATATATAAATATATATGTATGTATATATATATATATATATATATATATATATATATATGTATATGGTGCAGGAGCATGGCACTCACACATAGATCAAAACAGCATGCCTGTGTGCTCAGCTTGAAAAAATGAGTATCCAACAGAAGAATAGTGGCACTCCAGGACTTCAAACAGACACTTCACCACATCATCCAACATTTCAGGGGCAACATACCCCTTTCATCAGGGAAATGTGAATAGACATAAACCACCACCTAAACAAACAAGTACATATGTATACCTTATCCTATCAATAAGTAAAACAAACAGGGGGCACTCCAGTAGTGAAATACATATAATATATTTATATAGTAAAATACGTAAAATCTTTGTAACATTGCATATAATAAAACATCAACTTGCAGATCACTCTCCAATATCATCCACTCCTGAGAGCTCGATACAACGAACAAAATTCTTGTGATACTGCAGAGTTCTCCATGGCCTATATTTACTAAGCAGGAAGATTGCAGGGAGATTGAAGAGAGGAGTTGTTGCCCATGGCAGATTCGAGCTCACATTCTCCAGTATGTAAAATTAAACTGAGAGCTTGAATCTCATAGGTTGCTATGGGCAACATCACCACTCTTCAATCTCCCTGCTTAGTAAATATAGACCCATGTGTGGCAAGAAACTAGACTAAGCTCTGGATAACCACATATTTTCATATATTTCTCTCTTATGGGTTCATATGGGACTGTATTGCAACTACAACTGAACTGATTTAATGTTAGACATCTAATCCATATAGCCATGTTATAGATCTTTTGTTTTTTGTTTTTACATTATGACTTACCTTAGTAATTTCAAATAAACACATATGTGATATAGATTTAGAAACACTCCTAAGAAAGGGAGAATTATTATAGCTGCTAATCATATTCTAGTAGATGCTACACAATTATAGTTAGGTCATTGGCGTTACAACAGGAGGGCTCTACTCAGTCATTTACTGCAGAAATGGAAAAGTGGAGCTCTTGCTAAATATATACTCCCTAATCTATCTCATATAATATACAATGTGTTCATTAAAAACAACAGAAATAATGCAAAAAATTTACTTATAAAACTTAAAATATTTACACTTATAAACCCCATTCAAGAAAAAAGCGTTTACTTTATAATGAAGCATTTACGTATATTGAAGATATGAGAAATAACAATTAGCTAGGAATGACTTGAAATGAAGATAACTTCTCAGTGTGCTTAAAATAAAACAATATCCAGTTAAAGCAGTGTTCAAGTGGTGACAAATGATCCTGCCAATTAAATAAATGTACATATTACTAGTTTTCTCTTCATGAATGGTAATTCTAGCCTATTAATCAAAGCAATGAATCGTTCCTTGGAAAGCTCAGTGAGTGCTACTATTGTTTCACAGAAAAAACTAGTGATATTTAATAGGACCATGACAGTGCTAGATAAGGTAAAAAGACATTTAAGTAGTACCATTAATTGTGAAAGTGACAGACATAATGCAGTTTGGTATTGCTTAAAAACCCATCATGTATAAGGTGAACAGGTTACATATACATATTTGGATTAGACACTATAAGGAATATTTAGACACATACAATGTAAAGTATGTGCCATTTGTCCCTGTGCATGGTGATTTTAAAAAGCTTGCGCACTGTTATTATTCATTACTCTACTGTTGCCACCAATACATTAGTGTATGTAGAGAGAAATGCTTGCTACATGCCTGAGTACCAAGTCATGGTGATGAGTGCTGTGCAAATGGATGGAAAATGGTGTTTTTAATAGGGATCATTTATTGCTAATAGTATACAAAAGTGCTAATAGCAATATTGACAAGAATGTGCTATTTTCTATCTATGGTCCATTATCCATTCTCTTTGACCACTCGGATGTGTTACTTCCCCTCTCTACATAATGACCAATGATCTCAATAGTAAGATTCTCTTTTACCTCCATTTGCACTATAACAGCCAGCAGGTAAATGTATTTCAGTTGTGTGCAATATAATTTGTCTACTTCAGAGTTTATCTCAAATGTATTTTCTGATCATTTAAAATGACTATGGAAGAACAAGAATCTGATATACTGTAGGGCAGATGTCATGCAATTTGGCATCTTGTCTTTGTGATCTATAGCTCACTTCACAACAAAGAATATGTTTCTTGATTTCTATTTTCACCCTCTGTGAATCCACCTAAATGTATATTATATTCATAAGTTATAGTTATGTCTTCCATCAAATCCTTGTATGAGCCCTGCCCCCTCCAGACCCATGATTTCGTGATAAATGTTCCCCTCCAATCTGGAGGGGTCGGGGTTTATATGAGGGGGCAATTATTTATTTCCCCTGAACCTACCACACTCCAGTTTATACGCATGCCCTCACATTATACTATAGCTCTTCTTCTGAAAAATGCCCCCCTCCTGCACCTGGTTACATTCTTTGATATATGTGAAAGCTGCTATTATATCACCCATCTCCCTTCTCTGCTCCAAGCTGTACATATTTAGTTTCTCTAGTCTTTCTGTATAGTTTTTGTTGGTCATACCATGTAC
This sequence comes from Platyplectrum ornatum, assembly GCA_016617825.1. Classification (NCBI taxonomy): domain Eukaryota; kingdom Metazoa; phylum Chordata; class Amphibia; order Anura; family Limnodynastidae; genus Platyplectrum; species Platyplectrum ornatum. The sequence continues at coordinate 19,749 of JABWIB010004701.1, forward strand.
CATTTTGGTGGCTCTTCTTTGCACTTTCTCTAATATATTTATGTTCTTGGAGATATGGCCTCCAGAACTGAACACAGTATTCTAGGTGAGGCCGCACCAATGCCCTATAGAGAGGCATTACTACTTCCCTCTGCTACCAATTCCTCTCCCTATGCAACCAAGCATCTGACTCACCTTTCTCATTGCTTTGTTACATTGCCCTGCTACCTTTAAGTCACAGGAAATGGTGACCCCTAAATCCCTTTCCTCTTCAGTGTTTTGAAATGTAACAAACATCATTAATGGTATAAAGAGAAAAAATTCATATTTTTCCCTGGATACCATGTGTAATGTCACCAATATATATATTAAATAATACCTGTCCAAGCACAGATCCCTGGGGAATTAAAGAACAGCCACTATAGCATCTAAAGAACAGCCACTATAGTATCTAAAGAACAGCCACTATAGAAAAACATGTGAGACTCCCGGGACTACTAAAACATGAGAATACATAACATATTGCACATTCCCCCATCGATAGTCAAAAAGTGCTTGCAATCAATCAAAGTGCTTTCAGTCAAAAAAAGTGCCTTCATAGGCAGAAATATTGCACATCAATAACGCTTTCTTTAGCAGGGATATTGCACATTAATAAAGTAGCCACAAACTAGGGTATCATGGTTCAATTCAAATGTGGTGAATCACTTAGCCCGTGGATCACATAGCCCGATAGCTGTTTCGGCTCAAAAGCCGTCCTCAGGGAGAGTCCAATGGCAATGTTTTCAATCTGTGTAGCGTTCAGTGTGGCTCATAACAAGTAACTAAAAAGTGAAGGATTATTTGTATTTTGGATGATTTTTGATGTGAAGTAGAAGAACTTATTATTGACGTTGTGAGAGTGCGTGCCCTTTGTCCCCTTTGGAGGTTTATTTAGTGGTATTAATTTACTCTGGGCAAAGCACCTATTTGATGGTGTACTTAAA
>JABWIB010004701.1:24956-37494 GCA_016617825.1 Platyplectrum ornatum
GCTTCCTTACAATGGCAGCTGTCAGCTGACAGCTGCCATTGTATTCCTGTCTCCCTGCGATGCCGCGGGGAGACCTTTAAACGAGCGCCGTACATGTACGGCGCTCGTCATNNNGGACCTTCCCGCTGCGCCGTATATATACGGCGCAGGGCGGGAAGGGGTTAAAGATACGAGTGACCTACTTAACAAACTATCGGTTCTGACACCTATACCAGAAGATCTCTTGCTGTGTACAGTTGACGTTACAGCACTTTACACGAGAATCCCCCACAGTGGAGGATTGGAGGCGACACGTGAACTAATATCAACCAACACTATAGGGGACCCGATGTCAATCTTTTCATGACACTATTGGAATTTATACATAAGAACTTCTTTATGTTCAATGGACAATTTTTCCTACAAATTGCGGGCTGTGCCATGGGCTCTCCGGTAGCCCCTTCGTACGCCAGGAACATTTATTTTTCTACACCATCAGGGCGTTCGGCGTGGACGGAACTTACGGGATCTGTTGGTAAAATCGGACATTTCGTCCCTCAAGACCCCTAAAGCAAATTTCCTCACTAAACCACCAGGTTGTTACAAATGCCTGGGTTGTGCCACATGCCGACACATGGAAACAGGTAACCTCTTTTCCCAACCGTGGACTGGTAAGCAGTACAAGATTAAGCATGTTGTGTCCTGTACTACCCAGTTTGTTGGATATCTCTTAAAATGCCCCTGCGGCTTGGTGTACGTGGGCAAGACTCAGAGGACCTTCCGAGAGAGACTCAACCTACACAGATCATCCATCCGTGTAGGACTTATGTCTGGCACCTCAGAACAACCTGTTGCTAATCACTTTATTGCTGCCAGACACTCTTTACCTGAACTTCGGTGTAAAAGCATAGACTGGATCCCCCCCAACAAGGGGTGGTGATCGTGCACGTATGCTACTCCAGCGAGAGGCTAAATGGATTTTGACCATGGACTGCGTAGCCCCGAGGGGCCTTAATGAAGTATTGCCGTTACATTGCTTCTTGTAGATAGGTGTCAGTTTTAGGGTGATACATTGATCTGTAATTCATAGACTGTGTACTATGTTTATGCATGTCTTAGTCATTTCTCTAGTTGCTTCCGTTCATCCTACATCTGTAATTATACCAGTTATTCCCCATAAGTATAGTTTTCTATTTGATTGAGTAACTATCCCCATGGGTCCTGCCTTGTCACTTTGTTTTTATCGTTCTTCTCTCTCCGACTCGTGGCACCCTCCCCCCGAGTGACGTAATGGTGTTGCCTTGCAACGCCAACGCTCCACTCGCCCGGCCTTGCGTTCTTGGAAACCGAGCTCTGGCAGTGTGACGTCATCAGCGACGCGACAGCGGCACCGTTCGATGCTCGGGGTGGATAGTGGACTGCCACGTAGTCTGGTGAGTGATTGGTTTATTAGTTCTGTTCATTGGCTATATATGTACTTGTTTGTTTAGGTGGTGGTTTATGTCTATTCATTTTTCCCTGATGAAAGGGGTATGTTGCCCCTGAAACGTTGGATGATGTGGTGAAGTGTTGCCCACAATAAATAATTCCTCTGTTTGAAGTCCTGGAGTGCCACTATTCTTCTGTTGGATATATATATATATATATATATATATATATATATATATATATATATATATATTTATTTATTTATTTAAAGGGTGTTCAGCACCTGTTAAATTTGTGCCATACTTGCATATTTTTTAAATAAACATCATGTTACTTTCAAGTGCCAGAAACCCTGACAATGCATGAATGTAAGGTATATTCACTTACATATGATTAAACCCCTACATGTCCAAAAATAATGCTTAAACAAAAAATATATAATTTTTATACCATTTACACTAGAATTTCAAATGGGTCCCCCATATACAAGTTACTTGTTTACACATTTAAAATAAAAAATACACTGAAATAAATACATTTATGCCTATCACAAATGTACTGTAATAGAAAAACTAAAATCATTGTCCATTAACTGATCTCTTACCTTGTGACCTTTTGTATGAATGCTGTTTTCCAGTCCTGCAACCTATTGAGGAAAAGATAGAAATTATTATTGTTATCTTTTATAGTAAAATACAAAATGTAAAGCTTAAGTGCCATCCGCACCTCATTATTTTCTGTTTCTATACTGCCAATTCTAAATGTCCATACCATCACTAGTAAATTCCTCCTTTGACCATTGTCCTATATTCTAAATAATATATGCTATATATTATAAAACAAATGGTGAGCCAAAATGGTTGTTTCTGTAAATCACTACTAGAATAAAAGGTATTTAAATGAGATTTTTGTATGATTAGGAAATGTATTATAAATAATATTCACAGGAAGCGGGTCACAGTATACAGACCACAGAAAATGCACCATCACAATCAGGATTCAGAAATTGGTGGCAGAATAGAGTGTGCACGTGTAGATTGTGTAATGTTATTTACATATAGGGCAGGGGGTGTGGGTACGTGATGGGTACTTGTGTATGCACAAGAGCAGAGGGCAGTATTTAAATAGTACAGTATGGGATGGCTTCAGCCCTTACATCATTTCCAGACCTCTGCACCACCTTGCTTTAATGGTACAGAGAAGTTAAGGTAAGGGTTTCCTGTGTGGATTCCCTTACATATGGGTCGGAATGGTCTCCCCCCCATATGTGGATGAATGTGCATAATCAAGCCTCCGAACACTTAGATTAACAATTCCAGCATTCAGTTCACCTTAATTCTGGATCTGTTTCTAAATTACAACAGGAGATGTATGTAGAGGAATCTAAACAGGAATCAGATAAAACACATCAAAGCTATCATTCACTGGTAAATAATGCATTAATGAACTTATCAAGCGAAAACAAAATAGAATAAGATCATCTGCTCCAGACATCCATTCAGCTGATCTCCCACTACCAGTCGCAGATGATCTTCTTATACTTTGTTTTCGCCTGCACAACTTTATATTTAGTTCTCCAATTATGTTCTTTATTATTTTCTTTTTCAGCACTTTCTTCATAGGCTTTTCTTGGATTTTCCTCTCTATTAGAATAGCTCTTCCTATCTCCCTATGCTTCACTTCTTACATCGTTTCTCCCAACTGCGGATCCTTCACTCATATAAATAACCTCCCCTTATGCCTCTTCTAGCATCTACTCTGTTGCTAGGCAATGCCTAACCTGCATGCGGCTGTGGCGGTATTCATTATTTTTTTTATTATTTACTTAAGTCGTAAGTCAATATTATGTAAAGTGTGGAACTGGTCAAGTGCTAGACAAAATTAGACATATCTATCTTTATGCATATATTGTGCTCAGAATATCGTTTCTTTTTACCAATTTATCTGGAGCACCCCTCTTTAACCCTAACATGGGCAGTTGACAGTTGGAGCACAGTTTCCTCCATAGTCATTCATAGTACCAAGTTTAGAAAGTATGTACCAAATATGCAAATGTATAATGTATAGATAATATATATATATATATATATATATATATATATATATATATATATATATAAATAATATATAATAATCCATCATCCTTATGATGATACACAAAATTGACCTTTTCCAATCATAAAAACCAAGGAATTGGAGCGAGAGTGAGAGGGAATGGAAGTCTGGATTCAGAATAATAAATAAAAATAATAATTAAGTCTTAATTTTGCAACCTATTACATTTAATTACATTAATTAAATGAGATAATAGCATGTTTGTTAAATAAGTTAAAATGATTTACATTGACAGATAAAACTGTTTTTGACAGGGGGGGACAAGGGGGACAGCTGTGACGGGCCCTGAGCTTCAGGGAGCCCTGTTACTAGTGTTATCACTACTGTGGGGGGCCCCAAAAAATCTGGGTGTACTGGGGCCCAAAGATTTCTGTTGCCGGCCCTGGTATGTGCATAAATGCCATATAAATACATTTAACCTTCAGTATCTACAACAAATGTGTGACAATAACTTTGTGAGCCTGTTACCTTGCATGAAGGTAAAATAATAAGCAGCAAACTGTATGTTATACTATGCGCTGGGGAAAATATAATCATTTATATTCACTTCCCTCTGAGTTCACCATGATTTTGCAGAAAGGCAGGTTTGCTCCGTTTTGCTGTTGCTCCTGAATCTGGATAAGCCTGGTGAATTTAATAGGATAGCAGATCATATTTAAAGTCACACTCTATATGTGCGATGCCCCGTTTCACCACACCCCTAGTTTTCTTATTACTTCAAATTAAAATGTATTAAATATGAAGCCAACTGCTTGATGCCATTATTTCATACATAGCGTTGTTCCAAAACAAATGCACTGTATTATAATACAGTATGATAATGCCTCTTCAGGAATGCTACCTTCTGTGAGGGTGTGAAGCGTAGCTTGGAAAAACAGCTCCGTTTTTATGCAAGACATCATTTGGTGCTAGAGCAGAAAATAATTGGCTCTGCAGAGAAACTTGATAAGGAATAAAATGAGATGGCTGCCAAAGCAGAACTCTGTCTGAAATGACACTGTCACCAAAGGTTTCTCTAACCTGATCTTCATTTTGGCTTATCATTTTCAGAAACTGTAAAATGGCTTTAGTGGTCTGAAAGCGAAGCCTGAGTTACAAGGGATTGATTTGGTTGCCAAGCGAAAATGGCCTACATTAACCTGCCACATATATCTAAATATGTTGATAGAAGTATACTGTAGAGAAAATTGTCTTAGAAAATTGTCTGATCTCTTATTTCTAAGGCACAGTTTCTCAGTAATGTGCCCAGTGAAGTTGCTGTTTATGCCTGTTGGGTATATAACCTAGCCCTATCATTTCTATGCTCAACAAACAACTACTTACAAATCAAGAAACAATACAGTGCTGATTGTACTTGTACTCGGCTGCAAATGGAAATCTAAGCAGAAAGCACATTTAAGAATAAAGTGCATGTCTTAAAGGGCAAATCAGCAACATTATTCTGCAATAATGGCATATAAAATAGCATAGACTGCGACAACTAAGGTAAATGATCTGTGCAGGCTTACTGTGCATATAATCTATATATAAACATTAGTAAATTGAACAATCAAAATGATAAAAACATGATCAGTAAACATGTTTAAGTGAATGTCTAGCAGCATTCATACATGACATTACTATGATCTGACTTGAGCAGCTAATTTATAATTGATAAAACTTTGTATACATACAATATTAAGTGTATGCTGATTTGCATTGCACCGTGCTTACCATTTAGAACTCATATGACAGTCAATGACAGTCAATGACACTCAATGACAGTCCTGTAAGTGGATGGGGCTGGATTGAGATCTCTCATTGTTCAATTTTCTGTAAATTTACACTAAAGTTAAAAGAAGTAAGTTGTTCAGTGGCTGTCAAAAAGTATATACATTGATGGTATTTTACAGGGCTTCTATGGGAGGAAAAAAATCAATTTCTGTGAATGACATGACCAAACATATGCTGCACCTACAGCTTGTGGTCCTACAGATTGGAGTGCTCTCCGCAGAGATCATGCAGAAGAAAAAGTGAAAAGAAAGTGAAAAATGTGAAGACAACAAAGATAAATAAAGGTTAATAAAAAAATTGTGGAATAGGATATAAGGTTGTGGCTATAAGAAGTGGAGACTGGACATATGTAAAGGGGTAGAAGTGGCAGTGGATGACTGGTCACATATACAGGGACAGAAAATTGTGCATTGTATAGCAGCAAATGGAATGCAGTCTGTATTAATAAGCAGTATTGAGGATATACTTTATATTGCTGTCATAAGTAATCTTTGCATTTTGGTAACTATGTTTTCTGTGTTGTACATATATAAGTGGGATACTTACTGAGTCAGGGAGGTGTGCTTATAATTGAACCCAATGACTGTCTGGCTTTCTATTTTACACTTGCAGATTCATATCTTTAGGCACTAATGACTTACTCATGAGTGGGCAAAACCATGTTGAAATGCATGCAGGGAGAATGCCTTTTTATGCCTTTTGCACGCAGATACTGACCAGTGTTACTGTTATTAGACTATTAGACTTGTGCCAGGAAACATCTCTCAACTCTTATACTGTTTGTAACTAATTCAATTTACCTTCCCAGCAATTCAACATGGTTTTGCCCACTCTTGACTAAGTTATTAGAGCCTAAAGATGTGTCCATTAAAACACTTTCCAAATATTATGGTCACTTTTCCAAATAAACCAATCATGTTTTGCACAACTTCTGTTAAACAATTAGTGAACATAATAGGCTGCTTAAAAGTAATCTGTACGTGAGACTCTTGTGATTCCTGTGAGATTATTTTAATGCATTATCTAAAGTTACATATTTTTACTATTGCTTTATGCTTAGAGTTTATATTTTTCTGTTGCAGGCAGTTGGTGTAGCTAAAAAGTACAGTAATTTGCCCTGCCTTGTACCTTGCTTTAATTGAGACTACCATTAATTGTTTACATATTATATTACTATAATATTATCCATTTCTTTTACTATGTGTCTTTGCATACAAAATACCAGTGTCCACAGTGTCCACCGATTCTCAAAGAACCAACCCAACGGAAACCTAAACACCAAAAATACAGCTGTCGTTTGGATGTTCACTTACTTTGTATGCTTAAACCCTTTATATCTAACTTGCCTTCTTCCATAACCTTATGCCTTACATCTTCCTCTTCCCAATCCATAATTTTTCCTGGCCCTATTGTTAAATCGTTGCTGTACTGTTCATTGGAAAGATTACCTATGGGCCTGGGGAGAAGGGAGGGCAAAGGTAGCTGCTCTCCTGCCCTACTTGCATTCATGGAGGAGGCTGCCAACTTAAGGAGTACTCAACACTCCATGTATACGTGGTAAAAGCTGTTTATCAATACAGAGTGCTGGATACTGATATAATACTGATAGAGGGCGTACATACTTGAAGTGATCTTTATTATCAGGCTAGTCCCTACCAGTAGACAGCCCTGTTAAAGAGATTATTAATCAAGATAATAAGCACTTTAATATATAGGGGTGTGCCTCATTCAGCCCTTGGAATCGGTGGCAACTGCAGGGGGATTTATTTTCTTTTTCCTGTAAGCATTGCCCATTTTTTATATATAAAGAGATTGATTAAAAGAAATGCAAGTATCCAATTCAACATTTTTATTTTTATTATTTTATTATTTTTATTATTATCTTACTTGCTCTAATTATATGAATCATGTCTGGAAACACACCAAATCAAAGGGCCATCCAGTTTGCATCTACTTCACCTATTCTGCCTCAAGACTAAATATTAGTATTAAAGTCCCTTTTGAGAACTCTGCAGACTTAAGTACCAAGCTTCAGTTATATTGATATGAACTTGGAAAGAATAGAGCGCTCACAAATGTCCCTATTTTCTAGATGCTAGTGCCTTTACACTACATTGACTGACATATTATTCTCACTGCACCTCAATCTATTTTCTGCTTGGCTAAGTTGATAAAACTCTGCATACATTCTTCTCTTATGCAGCACTGTATATTCTTACAGTTTCACCTTGATGGGTTTTATATTTGTTCACTGACACCAGTTGCTTTGTCTTGTAGGGCCCTTGTTACAGAGCAAAAGAGAGCAAATTTGAACATTGGAAAAATCATGTTAAACTACTGGAAAAGGTAAATTTAAATACTGCATGTGCAAACAAAATGAACCTTAGAGGTGACATTTCCTAGCTGAAATCTAAATGGCTGATATGAAATCTGTTCAGTATTTCTGTATTTCTGTATTTATGCATGCAAAAACATCCCCAAGGATGGGATCCAGCTTTACACCTATCTGACTTCCGCACAAAAGTGCGCGTGCCAGATATGCCAGTGCAGATCCCCTAGTATACAGAACATCATTCCGTGCGATGGGCCCGACCTGCCCCCCGCTCATCTATCTGCAAACAAGAGAGTTCACTCCCCTCTCCTGCTCGCCTGCAAAGACAGTTCCGAAAAAAGCAAAAAAATCTAACTTTTTTTACACATCATGCAGATTACTTTATCCCTTTTATTAAAAGAAAAACTGGTAAATCGGTAAATGCAAATGAAAAGCCATCATTATATACTATTTTGTATCATGACACATTTTATTTTAGGGAATATTAAAACATTTGGCAGTGATGCAGAAATATTGCTTTGTGCTGAATCAGATTCAATTCGTTCTCTATGTCCTCTGTTAATTAAATGTATAGGATCTGATTTCTGCCAGTTACTGAACTCAAATTAATTTAATTAAATGTTGTGAATTATTACAACATTTTCATTTTTACAATTAGCAGCACTGCAATAAAAATCTTTGTTGGTTTCTTTCGTCAATCATTTTATTCCTAGGTATGGTTCTGAAAGGAGGGGGCTGGGAGAAAGGTTAGGACAAAAGGCAAGATAAGAGAAGATTACCAAAAATCGTAAAATTGCCATATAACAGTAGCCAATCCACTGCTGTTGTATATTTAGAATTCTAGAATAAAACGTGAATGTAGTCAGCAGTCAACTATGTTGTGAGCAGTGAACAAATTTAGGACTGCACCTAGTATAGCAGCCTCTATTTTGGAGAAATGTCATAGACTAATTTGTGAGTTTCCCACCTGGCAATTAAGAACTGCCTTTATATAATGAATGATAAATGTTTAGGCAAGGCCAGATTAAAAGCCAGATGGGACTAGGACTAATAATGATGAAAAACTAATGGAGTGGCCAGTGATGTGTGGGTGTGACACTAAAGTGTGTTGCATCAGTTATAAAATTATATCACACAGTGCCGTGCCCTCCTTGATCACAGTTATATTATAACCTGCAGCGGTATGGGCCTATATGGGGCTGTAGTTCAATTAGCCTCATTGTTAATTGGGCCCTGCCACTAGGTCTTGGAATAGGGGAAGTGGCAGATATAAGCCTAGATTTAGTGAACACAAAGGAGTTCAGGATAAAGAACACTGAGGGTCCTATGAACTGAAAACTGGTTGTTCAGTTCCCACATATCTGCTTCTTAATACATCTCTCTCTAAGTAATCTATGTTGGAAGAAAAATAGAGCTTTCATCAATTATAATTTAAGGCTGAGCATGTTAAGTCTTTACCCATAAATGGTACAATTATGAGTGTATTGAGCTTCTCAAATAACTCAAACTGTTCTGAAAACTATGCATTAATTGAAGACATGCCGCGATCTGAAAACAGTAAAGGAGATAAATTAATTTTATTAACAAATTTTACTACATTACCCAGGCACATCTTAAGATTGCCTTTATTCCTCTGCATACATTTTCTTTCAAAATTAAAATAATTATCATTTTCATAGATGGTGTTTTATAGACTTTCATTTCCATAAACAGTCATCCCATTACAAAACATCTAATTAATTTACATTAACACACTTTCTAGAACAATCATTTCTGAATGCATGGTAAATTACTAAGCTAGCCTGTGGAGTTACTGGGGAGACTGTACATAGATTAAAATGCAATGCAAGATAAATGGCCTGGTTTAGTTACAAATAAACACAGCAATTCTTGATTCTGAAGAACAGAGAAATGTCCATTGCTTTAACTTTTATATTCTTAATGGGAATCATGTTTTTCATGGTTAAAAAAGAATAAAATTAAACCTTTATTAACAACCAAGAAATTACATTGTAAAGGCAAATACAAAGTTTTTCCTGCAAAGTTGTTAATTCATTCTTTTCAAAAATTCCAGGTATAATGCAAGTACACCTTGTTTCCTAATGTTATCTAACCTTTCCATTGCGTGTGAATGAGCTGAGTGTATGAGAGCCTTTTTAGCTATTAAGTTTTTAATGTTTTTCATGCATTCTCCATTTGGCCGTTCTCCCACTGTGGTTTGTATATAACAATCCTGGGAGTTGTTGCCTTGGTCTTTCTAACCTACTTTGGTTTTGGGTTTCGGCTCTACTCGTAAGTAGCCTACAGGGGTCGCGTGCTCTCCTTGAAAGTAGCTGCCCCATGGGGCCGCGTAATACTGTTTTTGTTTTCCATATTTAGGAATTTGGAACTATTCCACTGCTTGGGACATGTATACAATTCAATTCACAACACTTATTTATCATAAGAAGAAACAAAGTTGGTGTAGGTAGGTGCAAGTAAATGTAACTTTTATTAATGTTACGTTACTATACATTTTGCTACACAATAAACAATCTATTCCAGGTGTTATCAACTTTTTTCTGGTGTGTAACAGTTGCCAGTTATGGAATCAGTATGGAGTACCACTGACCAATCCTTCTCCTTAATTATTTTCTTCACCCACATCCCTCCTTCTACCCTACTTTATTATTAGAAGATTGTCTAATTCATTCTATATATATAATTCACATATAAATATATTTTTAGATAGTTTTGTAATGCTTTTCATATCTTTTCTTTATATCTGCTAAACAGATCCAGATCCTGTCTTGTGTCCGCACACCCCCCTCCCCCTCACTACTGTTGTCTTACATCCCGGCCCTCCAGTAATGATGTTACTTGCACTTGTTGTTCTACCTGCTGGGCTCGACCTGTCCCCTCTGCCCGCCTACGCTAATGGGTCCTCAGAGAGCTGATCCTCACAAAGGGCTTTGTAACATACTTCCTGACAACTGTACGCAGCTGCTCTGTGTACCACCAGACAGGGCTTCTCATACACACACACCACTGGTTGAGAACCTCTGATCTATTCAACTTCTATGATGTTCTTTTTTTAGCAAAGTGTTTGAAAAATCTTCAGGCCTTGTGCTAACTAAAGTTTGAATGTTTAGAATTTTTACCTATCTGCTAAATATATTTTAGATTTTAAACTATAAGAGCTTGCTAATGTGTAAGTTAATGTTTAATGTCCCCACTATATATACAGGTGGCTAACCAACACTGAATGTTGCCTTATAGCCTTTCTACAGGCCATACATTTTAACCAATATACATAAGCATGCTTGCCTATCAAGCAACTAGCCAAAAAGAAGTGTAGAACCACATTTGTTTATAAAAGTCTTTTTAGTGTCCGTAACATCACAGTATTTCCTTTAATATACTTAAACCCCTACTACATCTATTCCATTCTGTCTTAAAGCATCTTTCTTGTAACCCCAGACATGATACCGTCCTAAGTACTTTTCTTCATAAATGGGGCCATTTTAAAAGCAGGGCATGAGGATAACAAAGGATTCTTGTCATCAATAAATATAAGCAGCGAGAAGAAGTCATCTTTAGATCACAGTCATAACATGCTCAGACCCTGTGTAAATAAATAATGAGCTAACTTTTCCATGTATAATACAGATGAATTGTTTGGCTTATTTCAATCAACATAATAAAAAGACATGTATTTTACAGTTTTACTTAGATAAGAATTCCCACCAGCAAACAACGATAGGGACACATAAATTGTATATAACTATGTTATTATCATATCTTATATCCCAGTGGCTCTAGTCACATTAATACTAAAGCCATTTCTGATTTTTATCATTTATTCATTCTGAAGCCTGGCTTAAATTAGAGATATTTTACACTGGCCTCTGGTTGATTAGTCAGGTTTATACAGGGATTGGAAGCAATTTTCACAAGATGTCAAATACCAAATTGACAGAGTAGTTTTAAAACATGTCTTACAACAGGGAGCCCTGCATGTAAAAGGAAGTCATGCTGGGTATTTTCTTTCTGCTCTTCCATGGAGGAACAGTAATGTCACCAAGATGTTTCTCCAATCTCTTGGCAGACTTGATGTATTCCTGCTTTTACATTTACTTTACTTTGTAATTTGCAGAACTTTGAAACCAAATCAGAGAATGAGCAGCAAATGAACACTCAGTGTGACCCAAAAATATAGTTTTGTGTTTTTAAAATACAATGTTATAAGATGTCTGAAGTTTTAATTACATTTCATTATGTTTTGATGATAGTTATTACATATATTGGAATCCAGACCTGTTGGTCAAAGCAGAGTGGCAACAAAGATCTGATACCGGATCTTTCTAACTTACTTCCATACCTTTACCTCTTCTGTACATTCGCAGTAGGTGTTTGTGCATGTGCAGAAGGGATTTCCCACAATAATCTACAATATTGCTGTAAATTAAAGCAAATATAATACACTAGATATACATTTAACACATTATCAATTAAAATACAATTTCTAACAATATATCACATGTAAGGGCCCACAGTTCCAGACATTAGGACCCATCATGGCATAATATGTCCAACAGTATTGTATAGTTACTCAATTCATATATATAGGTCTCCAGTCAACATTTACCTAATAGTGGGGCAAGAAGAAAGTGTCCCAGTCATGTTACCATAATAGCTGATTCATTGTTCTTATTGATTTCCTTAATACACTGAAATTGCTCGTTGCCAGACCATGCACAAAGAAAATATTGACATGGAATGGTTGCTACAAGTAGAGTTAAGCTCACTTCTTTAACTGAACTTTGTCTCTAAGGGCCAGATTCAGCTTTTCACTCTCATGACTATTACACTCTCATGGGCAAAACCATGTTGAATTGCAGGGGAGGTAAATTTATTTAGTTGCAATCAGCA
>JABWIB010004703.1:15169-28379 GCA_016617825.1 Platyplectrum ornatum
TACAAACATTGATTAGAAACCGTCAGGAATTGACATTTTATAATTATAACAAGAAAACAAATTCAATGTTTAAAGGCATAAGCAGAGACCCTAAGGCAAAAGTTGAGGAATTAGGGTGAATCCCCAAACATAGGTGAGAAAGTTCCATGACCAATTAAACATTGGAGTATAGAGTGAGATTTTGCATATAAGCATTGCAATGACAGTAGACCAAAAGAGAAGCAAGAGAATCAGCCACAATAATAGAAAAGAGGGAAAAGAGAAGAGAGGAGAAAGGAGGTAAGAATAAGAAAGTTATGGAGAGGAAAACGAGAGGGGATATAGGGAGGGAGGGTAATAGGGTGTCGCAGTGGTGTTGGATTATCAATTAAGGGTGATCGGACGAGTAGCAATCTCATTTCATACCATGTCGTAGAACAAAAGCAAACGTCCACCTAAGATTTAATGGTATGTGAGAGAGCATTAATGAAAGACTCCAAGGTTCGGAAAAAGGCAGCTTTCTATCCTTTTGTCTAGGAGGCTTCAAGCCAGTCCATTCAAAAGTAAGAAAAAAAAATTATCAGCAAATAGGGAAAGGGGCAGTGGTAGGGTGCCAATCCAGTACTTTACACTATGAGCAGTGTGATACAGGCCAGACTTCCAATCCATCACCATTGCAAATTCTAAGGCCTATTCCTGTGTTTGGAACTCCATGCAAGTGAGGGAAGTGGCCTCTGTCAATGCTGCGTTTGGAGAAGCACTAGCAAAGGTCTGGATTCAGTCCATTGTGACAATCTGATTTGTGCTTCCTCCAACAACCCACCTGACGGCAACAAAAACACCTTCATGGAGACCTTGTACAGCAGGGTTGGGCAACCTGTGGCTCTCCGAGTATTGTGAAACTAAACGTCCTAGCATGCTTTAACCGCACGGACATAGCTGATACCTGACTACGCATGATGGGAATTGTAGGTTTGCAGCAGCTGCAGAGCTGCGGACTGGCCAGCATTGCACAAAATAAGTTATCATTTATGTTAAGTCCCAATGTTAGCTGATCACAATGTTCCTGGAGGAAGAATTTATGATTGTGTCAATAATTTTACGGCTTTTATATTATGCAAATCTGTAATTTAAGGCAGTTTCCAAACATAACAGTCTCTTGTTACCAAGCCATGTTCCCTTAGACCCAGGAACACCCATGCCATGTCACCTCTCTTATATATCATCGTGCTCTTTACTCGCCCTCCAGCACTCTGTCTCCAGCACTCTGGTGACTATCCCCTGCAGCTGCCCTAATATTATTTTCTAAGCCGTCTGCTTTATCCAGGTACCTCACATTACACTCCATTTCTCTTGTCTCTCTACTTACCTGAGCTTTTCTTGCATGTCTTTTCTATTGTTTGCCCCCACAGCTGAAAATATTAATGAAAAAGGAATAAAATACTATGATGATTTAATTAACATCCTTATGGAAAACAGGATTACACCCGTGGTCACGTTATATCACTGGGATTTGCCACAGGTACGTTTGCTATCACCCTGCACTATATAACCTGAAAACTACACACCTAAGGCATCAGCAGGCCCAGGAACTAAGCTGCACCTCTTGTCACACAGCTTGGCGGGGGTGTTATACAATACTACCTGCAACAGCACCAGTCAAGAGTATTAACCCCCTCTGCCTACCCTATACTACCCAGGATTGTGCAGGGTGATATCGAGACAAATAAGTCATACCCGAATCCTGCCCTGGCTCTGCTCAGACCCCAAGCTTTTTAGTCCCTTTGCAGGGTAAAATAACCCCCCAAAAATGCATTGACTCCAGTTTTGTCCTCTCAGCAGATCCCAGGACTGTCCCATTGTAATNAGGATAGTTGGGTGGTATGGCCTACCACACTTACAAGTCACGGTATTGCCAGACACAAGGCTAAACTACAGAAAAAGAAAGTAGAATGTCAGCTAAAATATGATCGGTTGCTATGGGCAACATCTCCACTTTTCCTTTTCCACAGAAGGTGTGAAATTTTGATAAAATTCTTCATTTTACACAGCAAATATTGCCTCAAATACACTCACACTGTTCCTAACAATCCCCCTGCTCCTTGTGAGAGTCTAAGAAATCCAAACACAAAGGTCTAAAATTCAGGCTTGTCCAACCTGCGGCCCTCCAGGTGTTGCAAAACTACAAGTTCCAGCATGCTTTGTCAGGAATAAACTGTCTAAGCAGTTAAAGCATGCTGGGAATTGTAGTTTTGCAACACCTGGAGGGCCGCAGGTTGGACAAGCCTGGTTTAAATGTTCTAAACTGCAGGATTGGAAAAGTGGGGATGTTGCCCATAGCAGCCAATCAGATTCAAGCTCAGTTTCATTTACATGCTGGAGAATGTGAGCTAAAATCTAATTGGTTGCTGAGTATTAAATGTTATATTGCCTACTGAAGAATTACTATTACTATTATATTATTCCAGTTTCTAACAATACTTCATAAAAAACAAAAAGGTTTATAAACACAAACTACACGTCCCAGCATGTTTTAATTGCATAGTTGATACTGGACAAAGCATGCTGGGACATGTAGTTTGACAACACCTGGATAGCTGCACTTTGCTTACTCCTGTGCTAGAAGGTACTGCCAGGTCTGTTCTAGCACACGGCCATAGTGAGGAGCCAATCTGCCCCTAAGTAGCCCAATACATTGATCCTCCTTTTACTGAGTCCAGCTACCCCCTGTAAAAGACTCCCCCAGACAGATGCCTCACGAGCTTAGCATTCGCATGGTTTTCTTGTGTTTTGTGTGTGTGACCTTTCAGACGCTGCAGGAAAAGTTTGGTGGCTGGCAGAACATCAGCATGGTCACATACTTTAATGATTACGCCAACCTGTGCTTTGAGAGATTTGGAGACCGAGTGAAATACTGGATCACATTCAGCAATCCCTGGGTGAGTGAGTCCTACAGGAAATGACAATATTGCCAAAGGCTGCAAATTATTCAAGTGTACTTGTTGCTTACACCAAAGTACTGGCAGCCGCTCGGAGCACATACTCAGGAGAATTCAGCCTTTCAAGTTGTACTCTGCCTTGTTGTAAATGATTTTTATTCTAAAGTTTTTCTTGAATCAATAATCAAGTAGTGCAGTATAATACATTATACGTGTCAGGACTATTATAATGCAATAGACTTAAGGTATATAAGGTTTGGGGAATGATATCCCAAAATGCAGGCACCCGAGAAAACCACAAGAATAATGAGGGGGTCTTGTACATGAAGGTTCCATGCCATTTGGTATGGTGAAAACATTTTTATATTTGATTCTTTATGGTCTCGGAGAGAATATTAATAAAGTTTTCCCATGTTCTTTTGTACAGCAGACTTCATTCCAAAAACATGGTATCATTTTTCCATGAAGAGGGATGTGGGGGGAAGTGAGGTCTGGATACAGACCCAAAGAATACTTTAATATTTCCTAGTGGCTGCATAAATAATAAGCAAATTACTGTATTTCATCCATCACTAATATAGCGTGGCAGTAAGAGAACCACCATACGCTTTATCTTCCCTGCTGTGCCCCTTCCTCCTCATTTCTGTTCCTATTGTATCTCCTAGTCGGTGGCTGTAGAAGGATATGAGACAGGAGAACATGCCCCAGGCTTGAAACTAAGAGGGACCGGAGCATATAAGGCAGCCCATCACCTCATTAAGGTTAGTGAAATGTGAGGAACTTGCTATATTTTTTTATAGGACATGTATTTCTTTGCAAACTATTTCCAAAAATAATAATCACATGAAATCCTTAAATTGGCACCATACTTTATTCTTTTTCTACTGAGAAAACAATCATTGCAAAGTACTAGAATTGAAAAGACAAGAACATTTTTTTAAATAATGTATCTGCCTAAGCTTAATAAGGCTTATAGCGAACTGCACTTTTCTATTCTAACCAGATCCATGAGCATGAACCGAAGTTACGCACAAGTTTGTTTTTTTTTTAAACGTACAGAACTTTGGGGAGGTATTATGGTGGTTTTAAAGTAGTAGTCTGGACACTTAGGTACAAACAGAGTTGGGAGCTCACTCCCCTGTCTTGTGCATATGCACAGAAGGAGGTCTGGAACTGATCCATGTTCAATGGCACATACACTGGAAAATGGGAGCACAAGTTCAGTATCTGTGTAGTGGTCTGTGGCCTGGAATCAGGATGTCCTGCAAAATCCAGAGTTGCATATGTGACGTTTGTGTCTTTATTCTGTACGTACACATTTAAGTCTGATGGACTAGGAGGAATACGTTATACAGTGTAGGCAGGGCTGTGACAATTCCATGTAATTCTTCTCTATATGCAACCCTAGGATTTAGAACACGTAATACAGTCCGTGCAAGGGCTGTGTTGGGGGGGAGTGCATTCAGAAAATGCGATCAGAACTTAACCAATAGAACAGTGTTACTACATCAGGATCAGGCCATGCCATGGAATTCTAAGGAAGGTGCTTATTCCATCCAATACATAGCTGCCAGGAAGGACTGCAGTAGAATTGTAGCATGGCCCATCATCGCATATGAGTTTATGCTGCTTTCTATATAAACGTGTCTATGTAAATTACCCCTGATTGTCAGCACCTGTTTGTTGGCCTATATATTAATTAAGAACCCATCCCTTTGTGTAACATTATGTTATATTGTCTTACAGGCACATGCAAAAGTGTGGCACAGTTATGGCAGGCATTGGCGTAACAAGCAGAAAGGTAGGAACACCTTTGGTAGTAAGATGGATACATTGTAACGATTGAATCACAATTTAAAATCAAGAAATTTTAATCATGATCTAAATAAAANTGTTAAAAAATAACTTACAGCTTTTGCTTAGAAAGTTATGTCACTGGTAATTGTGGTTGTAATGCAGAAAGTAAAACATGCTGTAAAGTAATGCCAGCGCCTTGTAGCACGAATGAAAGACCATTGCAAAAGTGCTTCACATTCACATTCTGATAATGATGGAAATCTTAATTTCAGAAGCGAAATTACAACTACTAATGGAAATGAAAATGAATGTGTAGTTGAATGATTCCATGAAACCAGAGTAGTAAGATTTAAATCAAACAAATCAGGATTTATATCAAAATGTTCAAATCCAGGGTTGTTTGATCCAAATGAGTGGTTCTCAACCGTTTTTAGATGTGTGCCATTTACCCACTATATAGAATCGGTTCAAGTACCACTGACCAATCCCATTCTATCCCTCCTTCCTTCTCTATGATCCTATTATTAGCACATCACCTCCTTAGGATGCATAGTTTTTTTGTTGTTTTTTTGAGACCCGTCATATATTCTGTAATATTGGACATGCTTAAAATATAGATATTTTTGGATGCTGTAACTCCGTATAACCCAGGCCAGGCCAACACATGACACACACAACACATAACATGAATGTACTCAAAAAAGAGCAATTCAGAACCTGATTGTACTTTTTGATGCAACTGTTCAGTGTGTATTTATTCTACACGGTGTTCATTTTGTTATGAAAATATATATATATTTTTATTTGATTTTAATGCAACCCCGATTTACATAATTGAAAATATGAAATATATCCATGTAATTGGCTTTACAGGGATGGTAGGAATTTCACTAACCACAGAGTGGGGAGAACCAGTGGACATCTCCAGTCAGAAGGACATCGAAGCTGCAGAGAGATTTGTCCAGTTTAATTTTGGATGGTTCGCAAATCCTATCTATAATGGAGACTACCCGCAGATCATGAAAGAATATATAGGTAAGTACCTCTATTCACACCCTATTTTGGTGTATAGCTGAAAAATGACAGATAACAAAATGCACTTATGCATTTACATAGAAGAATAGTTTGATAGAAGGAAAAAAAGGATATGCCAATTGGTGTCTCCTGTGTGACTGGCCTAATCAGAAAACTTTCATAGACCACACTGAATAACAATTTACCAATTAATATATTGATTATATCAAACATGCTCTATCCTGTGGACTTTACTTAAACATATAATAGTGAATATAGAATGTATAATACTAAAGCATGGGCTATATCTTTTTCTTGCAGGGCAGAAAAGTGCTCAGCAGGGTCTAGGAATGTCGAGACTTCCCACCTTCACTTCTCAGGAGAAGGGTTACATTAAAGGCACAAGTGACTTCCTTGGGGTCGGCCACTTCACCACAAGATACATCACAAGTAGGAACTACCCATCTACTCAGGGGCCAAGTTACTTCACTGACCGAGACTTGAGAGAACTGGTAGATCCTAAGTGGCCTGAACCTGAATCTAAGTGGCTCTATTCTGTCCCATGGGGCTTCCGTAGACTACTTAATTTTGTAAAGGTAACTTGTTGATATAAACTAGCTCTTAATAGTCTGTCTTTATAAAATACACAACATGAAAGGGGAAACTCACAAAGCACAAAACACAATAAGACACCCATATTACTATGAAATGTTTTAAATAAACAAACAGGACCGGATCCAGATTTTCACAAAGGGGTTTTTTACTGATATGTAGGATTGAAAAATGCATTTTGTAAGGACAACACAGAAGTTGTAAAGGTAGCGATTTATAGAACATAAATGAATAAGGGTGGGTAGTGGTCTCCCCTTGCCTGCACAGAAAACCATTAAATGACCTACTGTTGTGCTCAGAGGTCAGAGCATAGCAGAACCGGAAGTATAAACTAGTGATGGGTAGTACAAGAAGGAATACTTCAAATGAAAAAATATTCATAGTTCATTTAGTTACTGACCTGGCAAAGATTAGTTCATTTTGAATTAAATGAAGGGGGAGAAATGACGTCACTACACAGAAATATGAAGCTCAGCAGAGTCGGCAGCTCCTCCTGCACAAATCTCTCTCTGGTACTTACACTAAAGTCTATACCTCAAAATCACCAGAGATGGCGCTGCTGAGCTCATACACATGAGCAGTTCACAAACTAGTGGAGTATAATGAACTAGATGAACAAATCTTTTGAACTAATAGTTTTAATGAACTCAATCTGAAATCACAACATGTCCCATCACTATATGGACCCGCTTCCAATTAATGGCAACAGCTTACCAAAGAAAATATATCCATATCTAAAGACCCAGTCACAGAGTTGCAGGAAAAACATAGGATTTGGTGAATATGTAAAACACAGAGAACGTAGACTGCCAAACAGTCCATGACCGTTCCAGGGTTAACTTTCTAATATTGCTATTTAAATTGTACCTTTTCTAGACCCAGTATGGGAGCCCTCTAGTGCTGGTTACAGAGAATGGTGTGTCTGAGAAGATGCAATGTGCACAGCTATGTGACGAGTGGAGGATACAGTACCTCAAAGGTTACATCAATGAGATGTTGAAAGGTGAGAGATAGAAGATTGGAACAGCTCTGTATCATACATTTTTGCCTGGTTTGTGAAATTGAAAACTAAACTTCAAAATGAAACTAGATTTTATGAATAAAGAAAGAACTGAACTGAAGTCAGAAAAGTCATTAAACATTACTTCTTTAGCTCAGTGACATACACTAGGAACATACCAAAGCTGAAAACTAATTATTCAAACAAAAAGTTGCTCCCTTTATATAGTTTATGCAGCATTGCATCATATGTTATTATATTGNTGGTTTACAACCCTGAATAGGATTGTTTAAAAAAACACATCCGTTTCAAATGTTGCACAGTACTAGTGATTAGCATAAAAATGTGGTACAATATTTACAAAAGGTTTAAAACAGTGAAAAGCAATTTAACGTATTTTACATGATATTCATTTGCACTAAACAAATATTTTTTTGTCTCCCCTCTGGTAGCGATAAAAGATGGTGTTCAAATCCAGGGATACACAGCATGGTCTTTGACGGATAAGTTCGAGTGGGATGAAGGCTTCTCAGAAAGATTTGGTCTCTACTATGTTGAATTCAAAAGCAAAAACAAACCTCGATATCCAAAAGCTTCTGTTCAGTTCTACAAAAAGATCATTAGAGCCAATGGCTTCCCTAACATACGAGAGGTAAGGACAGGCACAAGATACAATAGGACCCAACGCAATGTTGTGGTTTTGCATGTTGCATTTTAGTACAGAACGGCAGATGCAGTTTTTGAACACAAAACTTCATTTTGTAAGGTGGAAAATTGGCATCGGATGTCTACAGAAACCTGTTCTACTACCAACCAGCTCTTGGCTGCAGGTAAGAAACCCCCTTTGATTGCATGTGCCTATATTTGCTGTGCAACTAACCTACAATGTGTGGGGCAATAATGCTAAATTACTTGCAGTGGTCGCTAACTGGTGTGTCCAATAGATAAAATACTGAGGGGGGCTCAGCCACAAAACTAACCACGTGGGCTAGTAGTTTTCCAACAAATAGGGCACATAAATGATTGAGCTCTGGCTGCAAATTCTGTGTAGTATATGTAGCAGTCCCAATTCTACATTCTGGAGTCACCAACACATAAACAGAAAGTCCCAATGCAATCTTTATTTCTATNCCAATATAATGGTACATGTATCCAAAAAGATTTTTAGTCAATGGAAAACATACTATACATAGGAGTCCAGAGGACAGTAAGAAAAATACATATACAAGGAGAAACATTTAGATACCAGGGGTATATTTACTAAGCAGTGNGATTGCAGTGAGATTGGAAAGTCGGGATGTTGCCCATAGAAACCAATCAGATTTGAGTTCACATTCTCCAGAATGTAAAATGAAATCTTAAGAGCTTAAATCTGTTTGGTTGCTATGGGCAACTTCCCCACTTTCCAATCTCACCGCTAAGTAAATATACCCCCACGTTTTGTTTTAAAGTAATCCATATAGAGATATACATTCTCATTAATTTCTTACCTGTTGACCTGTCCAAACTACTTACTCTATTCTGGGACATGTAGTGAAATGGCGACCAGCCCTCCCTTGTTACTCATAGTAGGTAACATCACAGGATGAAGGGATCAGCCATCAGATTAATATACAATTGATTATAAGCATAATGTAGGCAAGCACATTAAATATATTTACTGGTAGACACCATGACAGAGACATGAATGGCCCACTCTCCCCATGAAGATCAGGACTGGCAGTCATATGTAAAAAATTACCTGTTTGTAAAATCAAAGTAATGAAATGTGTTACTTCAGATCTTTTTCCCAGTGGAGCCAGTAACTGCTGACTGAGCTTAGACCACACCACCAAGAGTACATGCTGTGGTATCCTCACAGGTAGAATAGTCATTGCTTAATATAAATGGGAACGGTCACTGGTGCTCCAGTGAGTAGATGCCCACAGTGTGCACTGCTGGTGCAGCTACAGAACATGCTTTTACTGGACCCTCAGCTGTGTCTTCATTGAGCTGTGCTAGGATCGTGCATCTCATGAGATTTTCACCCTCCCTTCCCTTTTGCCTGTTTTTTTATTTCTTGAAAAATCAGAAGAACAGAGGAATGCGGCTGCAAATTTGCTGCGGCTAATTTATGGTAAGATGTGCTTCCAAAAAATATGAATCTAAAGTGTGAAACATGGGCTCATGGCAAACTAACATTTCATGTTTAAAAAGGTTTTCAGTGTAAAAAAAAAAATTCCCAAGAGACATTTTACATCACACAAAGAGGAAAGCAGTAGAAAGGTGACAATGCTCTACTCCGTGTACATTATAAGCTGAAGTTTAGATGACTGTACTAAATGACTGTACTAAATGTAAGACACCATATTTTTTATGTGAACCTTTAGGACTGTGCAGGTAACAGATGCAGGGAAAACGCTACATTTCCCTGACCAACAAGTGCAACAGACTTCAATGTTATCACTACCATTAATCTCATCTTTCTCCTCTTGACTAATTACTTTACCATGTAACTTAAAAAATATATTACATACACCTGCCCAAACATGCAGACATATTGTGTAAACACTTTCCATGACTATAGTCAAATGCATGGCTTTTCTGACCCTCTAGACCCACTGACCAGACATATGGAAATGGTGACAGAGATTGTGGTGCCTACAGTCTGCACACTGTGTATCCTAATCAGCGCTGTGCTCCTGATGATCCTCCTGCGCAAGCAGAGCTAGTCCACAGATACAATCACCAGCTGACTTCACCTCCGCCCAGAACAAAGACTTTCACAGAAGACTTGTGCGATCTTCTGTTCTGTTTCTCTGCTGAAGAAAGGAGACGCAGTGTTAAAAGCATCTGCAATGACATGGTGTTTATAGAGGATTGTGGGTAAACACACTGGGTTTGGTAGTGATTTTTTACATGCTGAAATATAGTGTGATAAGTAAATGTCCAGATACACAATGGTGTATACAAATAACGAAGCACACAGTGGCATTATGATGAAATGTTTTAAAATGGAGGTTACTTTTAACAGTATGCCCAATGAGGGTCTACAGTCGTGATAGCATGTATGTTTTAATGCAAACTATGCAAAATGTAACTATGATTATTTGGTTTATATAGGTAAATATGGAAATTTCCAAGTTCTCATGGATGAGACTATAATACAGATCATTTAAATATTCTGGTATATACCCAGACCCGCTTAAGGTCAGGAACCCTTATAGGATTCTTGTACACAATGTAAGCAGGTGACTTTGCATGTTCACATGTCTTACTGTGGCAGATTAAGGCTAGCAGTGGTTTCTGAGTTTGCACTGAATTAGATANTGCACGGAATAAAAGTCCCAGAATTTATAAAATATCCCTGTTACAGAAGTCAATATGGTTCATTTGTTTAAACTAGAGAAGCGCCACCTACTGGATTCACTCAGAAGTCATTCTCAAAAAATGTCTGCATGTTTACTCCAAATACTCAAGAGGATTATCTAGACATGAATGCAGGCATAGATAGTAGAGGAGACAATGACACATGTACTGCTGGAGAATCTTGCAAGGAGTGCCAATAAATAGAAACAAAAATACAAATGGAAATAATTGGAACTTTTATGTTGTTTCTTTCTCATTGTATCAAGATTCAGTTTTCAATTAAATAAATATGTATTTTACAATAATAAACATTTGATTAGGACTGCAACCCTTTATAATGACCAGGCTTTCTTTCAAAAAAAAGTGTCTTGGAAGAAAATTATATAAATAAAACTAAAAGACAATATAAAGTACCTGTGGTCAGCTGTCAGTGGAAGAGTACTTGGCTGCAGTTGACCTGTGCTTGGTGGTAAACAAACTCCTCACTCTCTGCACTCATGGTCATGTCAATCTGTAAGTCTAAGGACATAAGAATATTAGCGTTCCTGCTGTAACAGTACAGAAAACATTTCCAAATCTAATGACACAACATTAAGTTATTTGATTTACAAGTGTATTCACTGTTCGTTTTCTATCTGCAATACAGTAAATCTAATGTAATATATATATATATATATATAGATATATATATATATATCCTGTGTTTCCCCGATAAGATGTACCCCTATAATAAGCCCTACCCTAGATTCCTTTAAGCTGTCCAAATAAGCCATACCCTGAAAACAAGCCCTAACTAAATCACTGATTACTGCCCTGCATTACACATGAACATGTGACTCAGGTCACATGCTCAGGAAGCCAGAACACTTCCTGTTATGTATTCGGCTGGTGATGTTCCAGGGTATGTTCCCGCTGTCCGGGACTCCTGCTTAATGGTAGTGTGCAGTGTGTGGCTCAGGCTGCACCAGTACTCTCCTCACAGGCTACTATGTGTGTGTGTGTGTGTGTGTGTGTGTGTGTGTGTGTGTGTGTGTGTGTGTGCGCATATTGTGTAAAATTAAAAAAAAACTGAGATAACATCATACAGGTCAACATCATTGACATCATACAGGACAAGGGCGGCACTTTCAGAAAAAAAAATGTTCTGAAAAACTAGGCTTATACTCGAGTAGTGGCAAAACTGAGGCTTCCAGCAATGGAAAGGAGGCATTTACACAACCTGATGACTCTTGTCTTTCATTTTCTCTGATTGTCTCAATTTCTTTTTACCTGATAAGAAGCCTTCATGGCTTGTTACACATCAGTATGGACATCATACCTGGGACATCAAAAGAGATGTGGTCTACAGGAGACCTGGCACTCAGCTGCCACATAGTCTTNACTTCCTTCTGCCCGTGTCCACTCACGATCTCGACTCTCCATGTCTGTGGGTGTGAACTGGAGGAAAACATTGTAAATATATATATTATGTTATGGGAAGATACTGTAGATAGAAAAGGCTGCCAATGGCATCTCATGTATGTTGTTTACATGTAAAACTAAAAATAGTGTTATTGCATGATTGATTTGACCTCAATCATAGAGATGTTAGTATATTTCTTATTTGGAAGTCATACATGCTTATTACTCAAACTAAGGCCTTTTTACTGTAGTCACTATGGTAAGGTGGATTGGATCAGTCTTCCTCGCTCATCTTTTTGGATCTGGCTCCCACTTGAATATACATATGCAAAACAGACACAATTTATGTAGCATATATGCCAATGCAGTGCATGCATGTATGTATGTATGTATGTATGTATGTATGTATGTATGTATGTATGTGGTCTAGTTGAAAAGAGCAAGCACAATATAAGAATGTGAAAACAGGAGTCATAGTTCTCTACCTACTTCTGGTAAAAGCTGCTAATGACACTTGGCCGGATTGGAAGCTGAAACACATGTTGTTCATTCCAGGGGTTCTCTTTATAATACTTTAAACAGGTCCTGGAAAGGAGGAAATAACTTGAAACATATATACACTTTCTTTAGACAAGCTTTTGGAATTGAAATATTTCTTCCAGCAATTTGAAGGCAGAAACAATTGACCGAAGACTAAAGTCTGTCAGTACCTGTCACAAAGGAAAGTCAGTGACAGCAAATGGCCTCCTGAACAGTAGATGTACATGGGGCGCATACTTATTTACTTGTCTTTCTACCATATAGACATGTCGACAGTGC
The DNA here is from genome assembly GCA_016617825.1 of Platyplectrum ornatum. Classification (NCBI taxonomy): domain Eukaryota; kingdom Metazoa; phylum Chordata; class Amphibia; order Anura; family Limnodynastidae; genus Platyplectrum; species Platyplectrum ornatum. Next base: position 28,079 of record JABWIB010004703.1, read on the forward strand.
TCACTCTGTGGCATAAAGAGAACTCACTGTGTGAGGGGAAAGAGGTTCTCATGCTCCAGGCTGAGGAAGGCATTGCAGCTTACTACCACCTCCAGCATATGATGCAGCTTCTTGACACGTTGCACCTGCTCCTGCAGATCTACTGATGAACTGACAAAGTAATCCTGATAAAGAGAACACAGGCCGAAGCGCTTGCATCACAAATACCCACACGCTGCACCAATATATAAATAAATAGGCATACAGGCAGGGCCGCCGAGAGGGGGGGAGGGGGTACAATTTACCCGGGCCCGGCACCTGG
>JABWIB010004703.1:29574-40827 GCA_016617825.1 Platyplectrum ornatum
TCTCTGGAGTCTTATTCCTAGGTTTTAAGGGTCCTCTTTAAACTTAATATGCTTTACTAAGCTGTACACCAAATAAAAGCACTTAAAACCAAGGAATAAGACTTCATAATGCCTCCTTCACTATATATACACACTGTGTGTGTGTGTATATATATATCAAAAATAGCAAAACAGGCAAATCTGCCTTTGCCAATCTCCCCGGCAGAGCACCGCACCCCATGTGACGCCATCTTTACGTCGGCACTTCAACCACTGTGTGACCTCAAAGCTGCTTCTTCCAACACTGAATCCTCTTGAGAATGCAGGTAAGTCTGTTATTTTTTTTTTAAACCCTCCACCAGGCCACTCCACTAAGCACCCACCCTCGGGAAAATAAAAAAAAAATGCTATATTTAAAGAAAAAAATATGCTATTGTTCCGGGGGGCGGGGGGCGGTGGTGCTTATGGGGGGCCCCAAAAATTTGCTGTACCCGGGCCCAGAATTTCTCTTGGCGGCCCTGCATACAGGGGCATGCAATGAAACTGGAGGGTGTTAGGTGTAGATTATTGAGTAAAAAAAATAACTTTACTGAAAGGGTAGTTGGTTAGTGGAATTGGCTCCCATCTGACTTACCAGAAGTTACCATAATAGAATAATTTGGATAAAAATAATCCTAAATAAACTTCAGCTAAAAGGAGGGTCAGATTGGGTCAGCATGGTTAAAACAAATAAGCATTCCCTNTGAATTTCTGTGTACTTGAGTTAATGTAGCTCTTTCCTATGGAATGTTAGTCCTTTGAGTGGTTACAAAGCCAATATAACACAAGCAGATCTATCCAAAGCTTCTGCACAGGATTCATTTGCATTCAAAATCTGGATTTAAATTCTTACAACTGTTTCTATCCCTCTATGCTATATCTATCTATCTATATATATGTATCTATACATGCGCAACAGTTCAACATGTATATAACTGAAGTAGATCACATGTACACTGATGCCATATTATAAATGCTTGTATGGCAATTAGAAGAATACATTTACCCATTTGTATGGCATGCTTCATTTACTTTAAACTCACCAAGTAATTAAAGGTTGCAAGTTCACGACCTGTCAAAACAATGACAGCATTAATGTAGCACATGTCTGCTTCCTAGTACCCGCTAACAAAACACTGAAAGTGTTAACTCCAATACCTCCCAAAGATATATACAGCAAGATCCATACTCCCATACATCAGGCTGCTTAGGCATGGATACAGTTTACAGTTCTTTAATAATACAATAATACTCTGTATGCAGTTGGTGCTAACCTATAAAGCAGTTCAAATAATCTTTCTTCATCTTGTCCAGACCAATCTCTAACAGCATGCGGATGGGAGTGAGGCCTGAAAGAGAGATGCTTTGCATGTTTCCATGATAGGATTGCTGAATTAGCTTGCTCAGAGTACTACTGCTCCCACGATGGATCTAGAATAACAGAATAAGATGAAATAAGAACATTCAGTATACAGCTATATTTTGAAATCTTAAGGCCTCAGAAGCTTTGCAGAACAACTAATGTATCGGAGGATTTTTTTTAATGATATTTTTGTAAATACAATTTCTTAAGTTAATAGATTTTTTCTAAATATTCTAGATAACTATAGCTGTTGTACTGCAATGAGAATTTGGACACGATCCAGACACAAGATATTTAAAATGACAGGACCCCCTAGCTTAAGCAGCGAGCGCAATATCTAAAATAGGCAGAGCTCCCTATGTACTTTCAAACCAGCAGGTGCTTTCAACTGGCCAGGAGGCAGGGCTCGAAGTGGGGGGGTATGACATACCGGCACTTCTACCACTGTTATAATGGAAAAATGTAAAATCTCCATTGACTTCCATTATTTTCTGTGTTTCCATACCCCCACTTCTGAATGTCCATACCCCCACTTCTAAATTTCCACTTCGACCACTGCCAGGAGGGGAAAATATTTCACAGATGTTGTCCCCGACCAATTGCATTTTACTTATTAGCAATTCAGTCTGGGTCCATGATTATACAGAGTTGGAAGGTCGGATAATTGGGGGAGTGTCATATTTCACAATTTCTCAATGCCTTCATTTAGAATAACAAAAAATTATCAGGGGCTGAAAAGCAATTTAAAGATTTTGCTCTTCTGCTGCTGTGAATTCATAAAAATGAAAGTAGAGATTATACAGTACTGATTACCACACTTAAAATATGTTCTATAGCAAACTGAATGTGAACATGAAGCAAGTTGTGTTCGTTAAACTGTAATAGTTAAATATATGTGTACGCAGTAAAAGTTGTGCTGCAATCTTACCCAAGGGTGTACATCCCCATGTCTCAGGGACTGGATGATGAGAGTGAAGCAGTTTACAACATCTTGATAAGAAGAGACACCTTGATAATATAAAACATAGTCATTAGAGCACAGTGCAAGGCAGAAGAGAGAAGGGTTTCTTTACATTTTATGCGGTACAGTTACTTGCAGGTGAGATCAGTCAATCCTAGGACACACTTTGTGTGTTGTATTCCTGAACAAATGTTAATAGTATACCTTCCAGTAGGTATACTTTTATCTAGTATCAAATCTCTGTTTATTAAACAAATGGCAGTGCACAGCAGGCAAGGCATCACAGAAACAGGAGTAAACAGTGCGCCAAAACAAGTAACAGCGAACAGGCACAACAAAAAGGACTCAACATCAAAACATGCACCATATGCAACAAAACAGAGGAACAATATCTGGAACAAGAAGAGAGGGGGGAAAAAAGGGGGGGGGGAAATAGGAGACAAGGGGGGGTAGGAGGGGAGGGTGATGGCCTCAATGGGAGTAAATGAGTAAAAGGCGGAAGGGTTGACTACGGAGACGGAGCGGCGGATAGGTCTAGGAACTGCTCAGATTCAGTAAACCGAAGCCAGGCTCCCCAGGTCGCGAGGTATATGGGGTAACGGTCAGTAGCGGAGAGGATGATGTCATCCATAGAGAGGTAGAACTCCACTCTACGAAACCAGTCTTGAATGGAAGGAGGTGTAGCAGATCACCAGCGGGCCGGGATAACCTCCCAGGCAGCGTTCCCCAAGTGCATGAGGAGGGAGTGCTTGAAGTGGGTTATGGGGCTTGGAGGCAGGGAGAGCAGCCAGAATTTGGGGCTAGTAGGTATATCGGGGCCCAGGATCTGCTTAGAGATGGCAAGCACCTGCTCCCAGAAAGAAGATAGAGCAGAGCAGCCCCACCAGATATGTGCCATAGAACCGACAGAGAGGTTACACCTCCAGCATGAGGCGGGGACCGTGGGAAGGAAGGAGTGCAGGAGCTGAGGGGTTCTGTACCAGCGGGTAAGGATTTTAAGTTGCGTCTCGATGACAGATAGNCTCCGGGAGCATTGGTGAGTCGCCCTGAATATAGCGTCCCAGTCGTCGTCTGAGGGGGGATCAGTAAGGTCACGCTGCCAGGCCGACACATAGTTGGGCACACCGGAGAATCTGGTGCCCAGCATACTTTTATCTAGACATGCAGACTAGGACTTACTTTTCCTCATTCGACACCACAACATCTCTGCAAAGTCCAGATCCCCACGCTCTGTGATGAAGGACTGGATAGAGCTGTCCACTGCTGCAGTGTCACTCTTTACTTTCTGGAAGAGCACAAGGCAATGTAAGGCTTCCAATATATGTACACTTAGCTGACATGCAATACACAGGGACAATATAATAACAGCGCATCAACTTGTTACAATGATCACTGCTAAAAACTTCCATCAATAGGCCCTTACCATAACAATCATACAGCAACCCTAAGGAAAATAGGGTTGTTGTGTAAATTAAGGCCTTAAAGTTAGGATAGGGTTGGGGGGAAATATTTCCTGTCTGAAACAAGGATTCAAAACTTCTGTCAGCATATTTTTAGGTGTTTACGCACTTGTCCAATTGCCTTCAAATCCGACTACATACCAGAGTGTGTACACTAACCTACAGCAGAGCAATAACATCTGCCCAATTTTACCCTACAACTCTTCCAGTCTGTGCCAGACCATATCACTTAAACACAAAGGAGGTGCAGCATGAACTCATGAATCTGGGCAAAGTGGTCACATAAAAACGGTCAGGTTATCATTTGACTCAAGCAGTGTGTACCCAGACTGAAAGAGTTAACAGGCGCAGCACAGCACTGAAATGGCTTAGTCACCTGTTTAGGAGCAATACATTTGAAGAATGGCTAAAAGAAATTAAGTGTCCAAATCCATCATGTGTGCATCGAGACTTGGGCATACATAATACATGAGCAGCACAGAATGACTGGGAAATTATTTTATCGAGGCTGTTTGGAAACCCTGCAAGCCCCAGGAGTATATTCTCAGCAGTCTACAAGCAATAGACCTCGACATTAAACTATGTCCCCTCGGGTCTGCTTGTTGTTTCATGGCTTTCTATCAATTTTTATTTAGTTTTCCTTTTTATTTTATGCGCCCTCGGGCAAAGCAGCTGAATTGTGCAATCGCAATGTGCATCACTCAGTGTAATTGCCATGTTTAATAATTGCAATATTACTCCTGAGTATTACCTACAACATGCAGCCAGGAGAGAAACCGCTTTGTGTTGACCTTGTCAAAACATACACTATTTCAGTGCCAGAGCATTACTAACAGCCCCACATCATGTATACTCACATCTGCTTCTTTCTTTGGCATTGAATTAACTCCATCNAGCTTATTCTTTAGTTCTGGTACCAAAACAAAAACACAATATAGGGGTGGGGGGTTAGAGGATTTAGGCACATTAATATTTCTAAGCTGTATTTTATCTTGTAAGAAATCATTTTTCCACATTAAACTGAAAATCTCAAAATAGCAGAAAACAAAACAAAAAGGTAAAAACATTAAATGGCAGCAAAATGTATTTTGTTCTTTATTTTTACAGACATCCCACACACACTTTTAATCAGGTTCCTCTGTATAATGAAAAGAAGGATGCTATGTGCCCCAGCCCCCCTGAAACAAAAGTCAGCATCTCCCATGAAGCACATTAGAAGCCTTCTGCTCATGTACTAGTGGAAACATGATGATCAGCTCATACACATTCTGATTGCACACTACACTAATGAGGAGTCAGCTAGTTAGAGATATATCCAGACAAAAGGAGCAGAATGAATTCAATTTCCCCAATAAGATTAAACCAAAATTGCAAATATAAATGCTCATAATACCTAAAAAAAAATTCAAATACAAAATATAACCCACAACATTTATTAGATATAACAGTTTACTACAAACAATTGGTAGAAACTGTAGACTAGAGGAGAAAGCCGTGTGATGTGCTGCTATACACTTAGCAAACACTAATAGCTTTATAAAACATTACACACACAGAACAATATAATACAGGTACTAAGTTATCCCAACAAGAAAACAAGGATCCTCTCCCAGAAAATACTGAAAAGAAAAAATGTAAGAGGGGAAATCCAGATGTCCAAAAGTCAATCTACAACCATATTGACCTCCCTCCCAACCAAGTCATCTCAGATAGAGATAGAGTAATATACATTTATTACAATATAAAAAAAGAATGGANAAATGAAGACACCTCCCATGCAGAAAGGAAAGAAGAGCAGGATAAACGGTAGAGCACTATTATGACATATGTGCTCTTTACATGCAGTTCCATCAGGTCACGTGTTTTGTTATCAGCATGAAATCTGGAGGCATNGCAAAGCTTTAAGGATATGGCTATAATTTGCTACCTAACTACTAGGAACACATTATTGTTCTCAATATGCTCGGTGGACTACCAATAGCAACGCTAAACTGTACCATATTTGTTCCCAGCAGCAGTTGTGTTACACAGCAATGGTAAACGCATAATAAATATGCAGAANAAGTTATGAATAAGAAACATTATCACCATTTAAAAGTTCCTGGACAAGCTCTGCTGCAGATTTGGTCTCAGAAGTCTCTGGCCACTCAGTAACACCACTTTTTAAACCTTCAGCTAAAACCTGGTACAAGAGAACAGAAATGAAACCAACTTTAGATGAATGGTGTATTTATATATGGCAATATACTCTATTTTTTTTAAACAGCTTAAATGGGTAATAGTGAAAAAATATATATCTACCAGCAGAAAATCCAGCTCCCTATACACAGGGTACACAGGACTTCGCAGATCGCCAGACTCCACTTTTATATTCTGAGATAAGAGAAAAAACTCTAATTAATCTAATGCATTAAAATGAAAGAAACCTTACATATATANATTAAATATAGAAAAACTGCTAACATAGATCACTACCTCCTCTGCCAGTACAACCATGGCATAATGACTATGCACTATTAAACAATATGTTTAGGTGTCAGGTCAATTACTAGCNGCCCTTTTCTAGACAAGAATGTGTAATTTAGATATAACAGTCCCTAAAATTAAGCCATAGGGGTATATTTACTAAGCCGCGAGTTTGCAGTGAGATTGGAAAGTGGAGATGTTGCCCATAGCGACCAATCAGATTCAAGCTTTCAGTTTCATTTTACACACTGGAGAATGTGAACTTGAATCTCCAATCTCACTGCAAACTCCCTGTGTGAAGTAATTTANAAAACAATTCATCACAGCTTATTATTTCTCTTTAGAACTGCTACCCTGACAAACATTTTTCCTATATATTGATANTAAGGAAATACACATTATACAACCTCTAGCTGCCCATCAGATACGCACATCACAAAATGGAGTGAACAATATACAATTTGTCATACCAGTGTTGAAGCTGAAGTCAAAGGAGGGTACTGCAGGATGCAGTCCACCCCATTCCACACAAAGTCTACGGTGACACTTGTTTGTGAATCTATAACAGAGTTGTCCACTGTGCAGCTACTGAATAAATCATACTGAGCAAATCCTCTTGTCTGCATCTAGTAGAGATGAATGAAATCAAACAAAAAATGTTATAAATGACAGAATGTGTAGCTGGACTATCACAAAGGTTTGTGTCAAAGCAGTATAAAAAAAAAACCCAAGGTGACCAGACACAGGTGGCAGTCCATAAAAGACTTCCTATTTAAGCAAGGTCTCCACACCTTGCTTAAAAAGCAGGGTAGTGCAGAAACAGTGACAGATTAAAGTATGTACTAAAAATATGTTCAAGAAGACACTAGACGTATAAGAACCCCCCCCCAATATCCTCCATCCAGTGTCTTCCGACTCCATAGGTAAAAATAAAGAACTGCTGGTTTTCCTTAAAGATGTTGTCTTGCCTAAATATTTTCCAAGCCCCGACAAAGTGCAAATTTCTCCTCTGTTTGATTTTTAGAAGGCATAAAGAGTATATCCGGATTAATGTGAAACTGGGACACTACTTTAAGCAAAACATTGTATGTAGTTTTGTATGTAGTAAAAAAAATTAAAATAAGACTGCTGCTCACAGCCTGGAGATCTGAAAACCACCTAGGTGGTGTAATTGCAACTAAAAGCGCTGTTATCCATGTGAGCAGTTTTCTTGCATAGGTTCAAAGGGGGGGGGCAGGAAATAAAGGATGGTCGGTCTCTGTGTGTACTAGATTATTGACTTCCATTATTGACCTGTACTAGGTCTTCATTAACATCTTTCAAGTTTTAGAAGTGTTTGAACCACTGCTTCAGAAAATCTCTGCTTTATGAGGTTGTTTTCCTCAGTAACCAGACCATCAATTTCAGTTTCCTATTTTTTCAGTTTACTCAAGAGTTTTTGGATCATTGCTAGTGGAGAAAAAGCACATGCTAGTCTGAAGTCCATCAGATAAGAGAGGGCATCAACGGCAATGCCTGCGGCCCTTCATACCTTGAACAAAACGTGTTTAGTTTCTTTTTGTTGGATGATGCTATCAAATCTTTTTGTGGACATCCCCACTTTTGTGTGATCATTGTGAAGACCAATTGGTCCACTTCCCAGTCTCCTTGATGAAGTGTATGTCTGGCAAGAAGATCTGCTTGTATATTTTGCATGTATGCTACATAAATCGTCACACTCCTTGCATTGATGTCTGCCCATTCTAAGATAGGGAGTGCCTCTGACACGAGAGTCCTGCTTTTCAGCCTCCCTGATAGTTTAGTAAGCACAATAATGATTGATACAAGTATTACCATATAAATTAATTTCTCAAACACTGGAATGGGCATATTTTATGTCAGTGGACCACAGACGCGGAGCATATTCATTGTTTAAAATGGCTCGCCAGCCAGTTATTCCTGCATCTGAAGTAAAAAATGCAATGATCTTGGGCTGCAAATTCTTTCATTCTTTTCCTTTCCAAATTGCTACCCTGTCGATTCAGCTCTTTCTTAGCCTCTTTGGTCAAGATTATTGTTTGAACCAATGATTCTTTGACTTGTCCCACTGGAATAAAAAGCAACTCTGAAACGCCCTCATGTGTAGACAAGCCCAAGTCCAAAAGGTAATACCCTTGGTAGTGGCTGCCATAGATTTAAAATCTTAGAAATGCTTGATGGGCCAGATGAACTTGTACATAAAGGTAGGCAGGTAGGCATCCTTTAGATCTATAGTGCATATTACCTCTGAGAATTTTGCCTGTAAAAGCTGTAGTGACCACAGGTTTCAATGACGCANCCACAATGGAATGTTGTTCCCGTAAGTCTATTTGCATTTTCTTTTCCATTACATCTTTGAATACCCCCACATCTTCCAGCGGAATAGTCGTCCTTTGTGAAATTGCAGCATCAGTCTTGGGAGGCTCATCACACTTTCGTATTTCTTCTGAAGGAAAAGGGTACATTCTGTTCATGTGGCTACTGCTTTNAGCCCTTTTCTCGGATGTTTCCATTTATCTGTAATTAAAAAGAACATCCAAGACTTACGCTTGTTTTCCATAAATAAAATATCTGGCAGCACCGTGTGCTCTTTATCTTCAATACTAAGTGATTTGTAAATGAGTTTAAGTAAATTATCTATCATATCTGGATTAATTGTATCAATGCCCCGTGACTGCTCAGATTCATCGTCAGAAGTTGCATATGCTTCTGTAACTTGTAACATCTCCTCCACACGCGAGTCTTCAGATTTTTCACTAATGAACCTGGGTCTTTACAATTTAGCAAAGTCCTCCTTGGTGACAAAGGTGTCTTCAAGTGCCGACTTCATTAATTNGCTAAAATCCAGTATTTGAAGTGAAGACTGTTGTTGATGGATAGCCGTACAGGCTGCACAGACTNATGTAGATGCATCTTCAGGCGACTTTGTGTCACACATAGCACATAGTACAAACATGTAACTTATGTTTGACTCTTTGCTTGTCTAGGATCTAAATAAACAGTATAAAATGCAATAGATGTACTAGAATAGTACATAGAAAAGCCAGCTTACCCAGACTTTCTCTAGTGGAGACGTTCTTCNTTCATCATAATCCGTTAAGCCAGTCCACCATGTACTAGAACTCACTCCAGTGACATCAGCTCGCTTTCATTCCGGATTAACTTGGGCTACAGCAAAATGGCGGCCCCCATGTTCCCTGTAGTGTTTTCCAGAGGGCTGCCGACGTCTCTTCCTGCGCACCCTCGACAGGTAGGTTCGGTCTTGGGGACAGATCTGACAGTTTTGCATTCAGGGAAGCAGCATGAAGAGAACCCTATGAANCCATGATAGCGCCCAGCAATGTGTTATCGGTGACCAACGCTCTTGGCCAAGGCACAAGAAGTAAGAAGACACTGGATGGAGGATGTGGAAGGTTCTTACAGGTCCTGTGTTTTCTTAATTGCCTGGCCTATTGGAGAGGGTCAACCCAGTAGTATGCTGTCCTGGGAGGGGAGGTTAAGGAAACAACACTTTTTACACAGTTTGGATTTGGTCAAAAATGATCTCACAAACTTACTGCAGATGAATGATGTCTCTCCTTGTGGGATTTCTTGAGGGTATCCAGACTTGGAAATGAAGTTTTGTCAGAGGTTGGGCCTATAAGTTAAATATTGGATTAAAGAACAAAGAAAAAAAAAACATCCAAATTTATGAACCATTTATATGGTTATTGTCAGATGCTGCAAAAAGGGTGTATTGATCTATATGCCAAGCTGGTGAGTAAGCCTATAGTTATGAGAATGAAATACTACAAAATACAAGCAAATGGTGAAAAGATGACAGAGGCAGAAGAGAATGTTTGGGATTATTCATAAACCTCATTAAGACTCGCTGTGTGCAATGTCAGCATGTTACTGGATATATATCAGAGATCTCTACAAAACAACCTGTCTTNCCTTGTTCCAAAATGAAAGATGCACAGATCTGTAGCCCTCATTAACAGAGCTGAGAAANGAAGGCCAGGACTGGATAAATGTAATACATGAGTAGATGTGACGCTTCTAAATAAAGGTTCGAAATTTCGAAGATGGATAAAGTTATAACTGTTCAAAGAAAATCACAATNAACTAAATACAATTTTAAATGAAATTTGGGATAAAAGTTGCTATTTTCACTGTGCAACGAGGACAATACACATGTGGAACTATAGGCTATCAATATTTACTGTCCATTGTATATTAATTGTTTTCAGTATTAGAACACATTGAGAAATAATCTGGTGTGAATTTGGTGTGAACAGTGCCCCCCTCCTGCCATATACCTGAACAAGTTACTGCACGGAAGGTCATTCCCGTAATCTCATTCCTGTTCATTTTGATGGGCTCAGCAGCAAGCCAACAGGTGTGCTCAGCATCAGAACCATCGCATCTTATCCATAACGGAGGAAGAACCTCCGCCGGTTTTTCATTCATAAACGGACTCATGTTGGGGTTATGTGTCAAAGTGTAGCTGGAAAGTAGTTGCCTAGACAGAAGAGATGANGCTGTAAAACATGTCGCTTTCTGACTTTCTCTGTTTAATTAATAACTCACAGATCTTGCTGCTGTTTACTAGACAACATCCTGCTCATGCTATAAGTGCAGCAACTCTCACCTGCTGACTGCACACATTCGAAAACAGGGTTGCATAAAAATCAGATTTTTTTTTTATTTAAATCGGATTTTTTTTTATTTAAATCGGATTTTTGGGATCTAAATCAGACTAACTTTTTTTTTAAGTGAACAGTTTAATTTTAGATGTTTATACCTTGTTGTAGTAATACATAAACAATTTTTGAACTGTGAACAGTAACAAAATGAATACAGTAATATTAATAAATACACACTAAACATTTGCTTGAAGAAGTACAATTAGGCTCATTGTTTGCGTCTTAGTCAGACATGTCCAGGTTTTTGTCCTCACGTTTGTCCTCAACAGAAAAGGCTCT